>CAUYON010127751.1:0-30520 GCA_963573935.1 Arctocebus calabarensis | reverse complement strand
CAGGCGCCCGCCACAACGCCCGGCCATTTTTTGGTTGCAGCCGTCATTGTTGTTTGGCGGGCCTGGGGGCTGGATTCGAACCCGCCAGCTCAGGTGTACGTGGCTGGCGCCTTAGCTCGTTGAGCCACAGGCGCCGAGCCTTTTTTTTGGTTTTTGATATAAAAGTCAGAATCAAATCTATTATATAATTGTATCTAATGATACATTATCCCCTAACTTTCTAATTCTCTTTTATTAAAAGTCCACCACTGTAATTGTCTCACATTCTTTGAGAAAGGGGCAGGTTAGAAATAATCAAAGAATTTGTGGGGTCATTTTGAACGTAAGAACAGACTATTTATGTTACTGTATCATGTTACCTTATAAATGCCAGTGCTAGGATAAAGGGCTGACATATCCCTTACTGACATGATAGTTGTCTCTCATGAAGGGCTGCCCTTATATTTCAGAGGACTTTCATTGCTATAAAATCCATATTATTAATAATAAGCAATACGCAATGAGTCAAGTTCTGTTTTAAAAAAGTGTTTCTATATTCTTAAAGGTACTGTGTTAGACATTACCAAAGTCTATTCAATAGTTTATAAAGAAAATGTAGAAAGAGAAAACAATAGAAAGAAATCTGAGAAGTCATGTGTTAGTCCATATTGCACTGCTATAAATTACCCAAGGCTGTGTAATTTACAAACAGAAGAGGTTCATTTGGCCATGGTTCTGCAGGCTGTATCAGCATCTGCTTCTGTAAGGGCATAAGGAAACTCCTGATCAAGGGGGAGCAGGCAAGTCCATGCGTGAGAGGAGCAAGGGTGAGAGGTGGGAGTGGCAGGCGCTTTTACACAAGTTCTCTCATGAACCAATAAAGTGAGAACGCACTCACTGTCACTGGGAGGGCACCAAGCCATTCAGAAGGGAGCTGCCCTCATAACCAAAACACCTCCCAACAGGCCCCCTTTCAGGTCTAAAGTTCCACATGTGATTTGGAGGGAACAAACATCCAAAGCATATCAAGTTCCTTTTCAAAAGTATTATTAAAAGAGATAAAAGTAAAGAATAACATCCATAGACAGATGATTTGGATTTAATACTTGTCAATATTTTATCATAAGAAATTTTCAGGCTTGGTGCCTGAGGCTCAACGGGCTAAGGCGCCAGCCACGTACACCTAAGCTGGCGGGTTCGAATCCAGCCCAGGCCTGCCAAACAACAATGACGGCTGCAACCAAAAAATGGCCGGGCGTTGTGGCAGGCGCCTATAGTCCCAGCTACTTGGGAGGCAGAGGCAAGAGACTCGCTTGAGCCCGGGAGTTGGAGGTTGCTGTGAGCTGTGATGCCACAGCACTCTACCCAGGGTGACAGCTTGAGGCTCTGTCTCCAAAAAAAAAAAAAAAGAAATTTTCAGCTTAAGTGGGAAGGCTTTTTGATAAGTGTTCTGAATCTTATTACAAATGCTTTCCTTGAATTAGTGTGGATTACAAAAAATATATTCATTATTTAACTCAGCTAGTTCAGGGGGAGGAGGGACTATAATAAAACTACTTATCTCCCTGTATCTCCTTATCTCCCTACTTATCTCTCCAGTTCAGGGGGAGGAGGGACTATAATAAAACTCCCTATCTTCACATGGATGGAGCTGGAACATATTCTTCTTAGCAAAGTATCTCAAGAATGGAAGAAAAAGTATCCAATGTACTCAGCCCTAATATGAAATCAACCTATAAACCTGTATTTCCATATGAAAGCTATAACCAACTACAACTCAAGATGAAGGGGAAAGAGGAGGGAGTGGGGTGGGGAGAGGGGAAGATGGGTGGAAGGAGGGTAATTGGAAGGGTACATGTTAAATCTACTAAGTGTGGAATATAAATGTCTTAACACAATACCTGTAGCTAACATCATACTCAAGAGGGGACAGGTTGAAAGGATTTCCTTTAAGAAATGAAACAAGATAAGGATGCCCACTTCCATCACTTCTGTTCAACATAGTATTGGGGATTTTAACCACAGTAAACAAGCAAGAGAAATAAATAAGGGTATCTAAATTGTAAAAGAGGAGGTCAAACCATTCTTTGCTAATGATGTGATCTTATACCTAGCAAACCTCAGTAAA
This sequence comes from Arctocebus calabarensis, assembly GCA_963573935.1. Taxonomy (NCBI): domain Eukaryota; kingdom Metazoa; phylum Chordata; class Mammalia; order Primates; family Lorisidae; genus Arctocebus; species Arctocebus calabarensis. The sequence continues at coordinate 28,413 of CAUYON010127751.1, read as the reverse complement.
GCCTTTTCCAAAAGACTCCCAGATTTAATAAATGAATTCAGTAAAGTCTCAGGTTACAAAATCAACACACACGACTAATCAGCAGCACTCTTATATGTGAGTTAACATCTCACCCAATCAATTCAATCCCATTTGTAATAGCTGCAAACAAAAAAAGAGAAAAAGAAAAAAAACTCCTAGAATATACTTAACCGAGGTGAAAGATCTCTATATGAAAAACTATAAAACACTAATAAAAGAAATTGCAGATGACACACACAAATGGAAAAACATGCTAGCTCATGGATCGGAAGAATCAATATTGTGAAAATGACCATAAGGCCCAAAGCAATCTATAGATTCAATGCAATTCCTATTAAAATACCAATGTCATTTTTCACAGAATTAGAAGAAACAATCCTAAAATTCATATAGAACCAAAAATAAATAAATAGATAAATAAAAAGTCAAATACTCAAAGCAATCCTAAGCAAAAAGAACAAATCTAGCAGTATTGGACTACCCAACTTCAAATTATTCAAAAAGGCAATTGTAACTCAATAGGATGGTACTGGTATAAAAGTAGACACACACATAGATCAATGAAACAGAATAGAGGACCCAGAAATAATGACAAATACCTATAACTAACTGATCTTCAACAAAGCAAACAAAAATAAACACTGGGGTAAGGATGCCCTAACACTGCAGGAAGAACTGGACAGCCACATGAAGAGGATGAAATTGGATCCCTTTCTCTTACAAATACAAAAATTAATTCAGGATGGATTAAAGATTTAAATGTAAGACCTCAAACTCTAAAAATTCTAGGAAAAAAACTAGGAAAAATTCTTCTGGATGTTGATTTAGGCAAAGAATTCATGACTAAGACCCTAAAAGAAAATACAGCAAAAACAAAAGATAGACAAATGAGAATTAAATTATAAGGCATCGCCACACCAAAAGAATTAACAGAGTAAACAGAAAACATATAGAAGAAAATATCTGCATTCAACATGGGACTAATATCCAGATTCTACTAGGAACTCCAATCAGCAAGAAAAAACCCCAAATAATCCCATTAAAAAGTAAGCAAATTAAATGAACCAACTATTTTTTTTTGAAACAGGATCTCACTTTGTCACCCTGAGTAGAGTCCTGTGGCATCACAGCTCACAGCAACCTCAAATTCTTGGGCTCAAGCAATCCTCCTGTCTCAGCCTCCCGAGTAGCTGGGCCCACAAGTGCCCACTACAACACTTGGCTAGTTTTCCTATTTTTTGTAGAGACAGAGGCCTCATTCTTGCTCTGGCTGGTCTTGAACTCCTGAGTTCGAGCATCTGTCTCGGCCTCCCAGAATGCTGGGATTACAGGCATGAGCCACCGTGCCCAGCATGGACACTTTTCAACAGATGATATGCAAATGGCCAGGCTCAAAGTCACATCATGAAAATGCAAATTAAAACTATAATGAGATACCACCTTACATAGTCAGAACTGCTATTATTAAAAAGTCCAATAATAGATGTTGGGATACATGTGTGTGAAAAGGGAACACTTACACACTGCTGGTGGGAATGTAAATTAATTCAACTTCTATGGAAAACAGTATGGAGCTTTCTCAAAAAACTAAAAGTAGATTTATCATTTGATCTAGCCATGCACTATAGATAGGGTATCAATCCAGAGAAAAATAAATTATATCAAAAAGACACTTTCATTCATGTTTATTATAGCACAATTCACAATTGTGAAAACAGGGACTCAATCTGAGCACCCATAAACCGAGGAGTAAAGAAAACGTGGTGTATATAAGCCACAGAACACTGCGCAGCCATAAAAAGACGACGTAGTGTCTGTTGCAGCAACTTGGATGGAAGTGGAGGCCATTATCCTAAGTGCAATGATGCAGGGACAGAAAATCAAAAGCATTGATTAGTAAGTGGGAAGTAAGCAGGGATGGTAGAATGAACACTAGACACTCAACAGGGAGCAGGGTGGGGAGAGGATGAGGAAAGAAAACTTACCTATCAATGCCATTGAAATAAAAAAATAACAGAAAAATTCCCAAGTAAAACAAATAAAAAGGTCTCAAATGTCAAACAACAAAATTCTTACGGCCATGTACAATAGCCAGATGTCATGGGAGAAGAATGACAACAGGCACAAAGAAAAACTAGTAGCAAAGCATACGCACCAAAGTGGAAACACAGGAAAGAAATGAGTGTGGGTGTTAAATATTCTCATCACAAATACTAAGGTGATCAATCGACACCATTTCCATTTTTTTTTTTTTTTTTTTTGTAGAGACAGTCTCACTTTATTGCCCTCAGTAGAGTGCCGTAGCATCTGACAGCTCACAGCAACCTCCAACTCCTGGGCTTAGGCGATTCTCCTGCCTCAGCCTCCGGAGCAGCTGGGACTACAGGCGCCCGCCACAATACACGGCCATTTTTCTGCTTTGCAATTCAGCTGAGGCTGAGCCTGAACCTGCCACCTTCAGCATATGGGGCCGGCGCCCTACTCCATGAGCCACAGGCGCCGCCCTCGACACCATTTCTAAGCTAGCTGAGAGACCAAAGCTGGGGCATTCTTATCACAGTGTGGTTTAGAGGGAAGTAGACTACAAAATCTGTTACTGGGTGGCCTAAGCCCAACTCAAAATAAATATACAAAATGTTGAAACTGCTAAAACTTGAACGGCCAATTGTCTCTGGTGTAGTAACTAAACGAAGAAAGAAAGGAAAATGCTGCGCATGTGCTATAACTACAGCCAAGGGCAATGAATGGCTCACAGAAGCATTTTGTAGTGTATGGGAAGGGAGTTGGGGCAGCGATTGCCTGTACTGGGAATCCTGGTCTGGCCCTTGCTTCTTCATTAGTACATTTGGATTCATGAGGTAAGTTAAATTCTGAGAAATTGTAATTGGTACAATAGTTAGTACTTCCATGAACTAGTAAGAGCTTGAATATAATTAGAGAAAGTGACAGAAGAGAACTACAAGATCAAATTCATTCAAACATTTATGGCCAGGCATGCAATATTCAGGGTCAGGTATTAAAGACCAGGAAGGCATGCTCCTTCCTCTCAAAGAACTCACAGATAACTACAATTTGACAAGGAGAAAAAACAGGTCCTCCACCAAAGCTTTGAGAACAGTTTTTTCCAAATAAGAAAGGATAACAGCATTGTCTTAAAGTTTACTTCCCATAAGCCAGTGCCGACAATACTTATCAATACACCAAAAACCAAGCATAGAATCACTATCCCTAACTTTCTGGTCACCTAATCTGGTTACCAGAGTGATGATGTGTTTACTCCTATGTTGTCTGTGACACTGCAGGGCATGCAAGGGATCCTTTCAATTAGTAAATAAACTCAGCTGTTTGACTTTCAGATTTTCTTTTAGTAACAGTATAATGTCATTAACATTTCCTTTAAAAGGAAAAAAAAATTCCTTTTACACTAAAGATTGTTGGAAGTAATCCACAGTGACAAATATAATTTTTTTTTTTTTGAGACAGAGCCTCAAGCTGTCACCATGGATAGAGAGCTGTGGCATCACAGCTCACAGCAACCTCCAATTCCTGGGCTCAAGCAAGTCTCTTGCCTCCGCCTCCCAAGTAGCTGGGACTACAGGCGCCCGCCACAATGCCTGGCCATTTTTTGGTTGCAGCCGTCATTGTTGTTTGGCGCGCCCGGGCTGGATTCGAACCCACCAGCTTAGGTGTACGTGGCTGGCGCCTTAGCCCGCTGAGCCACAGGCACTGAGCCGACAAATATAATTTTAAAATAAAAATCGGATCTGCAAAAATTAGCACAAAGATACGTGTGTAATAACCTGGAGGCTGCCATTTTAGATTCCTTTGTTTTCTGTCCTGGAAGAGGAAGATAGCAGGTAAGTGCTCTAATGGGCTTCTGTGCTCTACCACAAGCAGCGAGGTGGCTATATGTGACTTGCCTTCTTTTCTCTATAAATGTAGCTCCCCTGTGAAGCTGTTAGGTAAAAACACTGATGAAAGCAACATCATTATTCCTTGACTTTTTAGTTGTCATAGGAGAAGCACCCCTTTGCCCTTGTCTCTTCCTTAGGCATACCCATCAATTAACAACCTCAACATAGGTATTGATCTTCCACTATTTTTAAGTGTCAAAAGGCAGACATTATATTTAACTGTATAGAAGAAGACATATGCTTAAGAAAAACACATAGGGGGAAGTTTCTATAAAGTTTGAAAACTTTATGAAAATATTTATAATACTATACAAAACAAAGGTTTACTATTTGTGGGATTAAATAAAAATATTTGAGGTGGGGTAGGAGAAAGAAGAGACGACTAGCACTTGTATGTCAAGTTGTATTCTAAAGTAATGACACAAGGTCTCAAGTAGGCATCTATACTTTCTGCACCATGGGGTGTCTCTGTGGGCCTAACATGTGATAAAAGTTTGCTAAGGTTGTGGTAAGAAATATGATTCAATGTATAAAAACAAAACAAAACTGGGTGGTGCCTGTGGCTCAAAGAAATAGGGCGCCAGCCCCATATGCCAGAGGTGGTGGGTTCCAACCCAGCCCCGGCCAAAAAAGGAAAAAACAAACAAACAAAGAAAAAAAAACCTAGTAAAAATTCTAGGTACTAAAGGGGCATGCTTTATTTATAGATAAACCTAAAGAGTTATTAATTTTTAAATTCTTACCTATCAAGAAAACTCTTAATGGGAAAGAGAGAAGAAATCTTTTAGTTAATGTAATAAATCAAAACATACGCATTTAAAGCACAGTACAAGCATGGACTCAGCACCGGAATGTGTCCTTGTTCAATTTAACTGCAAAGCCAACTGCAGGTAAAAAATTATGGAACAGAAAGGAAAGTGACGAAGCGCGCTGTTGCTTCAGCTGGGAAGAATGAAGCATTACTCGGGCAAGTGCTTGTCCTCATACACAGGCAGAGCCTCTCCAGTCTGAGTCCTGCTATGTCACTACTAACAGGCCCACATCACACCTGAGTCTTCTGCGTGAGGCTCAGAAATAGAAGCAATAACTGGGACAATGAAAAGGAAACACATCCCTGGAGATTACTTTATTAATGAACTTCAGGAAAGACTAAAGCTAAAGAAACAATATATTCAAGGAAATAAATGAAATAAAACAAATAGGTGTTCACACTGGGTAAAAGCCAGAAAATGAGCTGAAAGATGTAAATGAAAAGGGCACAGACAAATTCAGGGAGAAATACAAGTGTCTTCCTCCACATAAGAATAAGAGCAAAAAAGTATATACTCATATTTTTCAACTCTGAATGCTTTACAATGATTCCCATGAAAAATGCTTTTGCACATATTAACTGACAGAAAAATAAGAAATTTTTCTCTGGGTTGAATCTTTTACCCCATGTGTTTATTCTAAGTTTTCATACCTAAAGAAATAATGTCCCATGTTGACTAAAATAGTGGCAAAAAAAGGAAATGAAAAGAATATCAAACTAAAAGCAACATTTTCACTTCAATTTAGGGTTCCTGTTTTTTTTTAAAATAATTTTATTAAATCATAATTGTGTACATTGGTACAATCATAGTATACAATCAGAAATATTTTGATCATACTGTTAGAGACAGCCTTCGTGGCATTTTCTTGATCACTATATAAAGACATTGATACTCTACATTTAATAAGTTTCACCAGTACCCTAAGATGCACCGTAGGTGTGATCCTACTATTGGGTTCCTATTTTAAGGAACATGTTTTTAAACCTCTGGGGCAACAAATAAAGAATTCTATTTGTAAACCTCTGGGGCAAAAAATGTGTTACTACACTGCATAGTTATCTGAAAAAACAAAGTGTTTTATAATACTGTCTCTTGCAAACTTACTTCAAAGAGATGCTGGAGAGGATTGGACTGGAGTTTTTCTTCATAGCCAAACAGTTGGAAGCCAGTTCCCAGAAGACCTAATGTAATAACCCATAAATGAAAAATTATAAAACAGAACAGAAAAAGAATAGGTATAGCAAGGAATAGATATCATTTTATAAAAAGATCCACCTCTCATAATTATGTATCCTAAGAACTACTGCAAAATACACTTTCACCTGCTGTTACAATGTAAACTGACAAGTCAAATGCACTACATTGAATCATACCATGTGGAATCTAAAGTTCAATATATTGTATAGATTGCTGAAATTAAGTTCACAGAATCTAATAGGTTATGACCTCATCAAAGGCAGAGTGTAGGACTAATTTATCTCTATACTATGTCTCCATATTAACAGACTTCATTAAAATTTGTGTCCCTGACATTAATAAACAACTCTGACAGTATTAAGCAACTCTGTGAAGGGACATCATGATACTATGCACTAGATACTCAAAATATGTGCAATCAAACTGATTGGAAGTGATTTTAAACTTGTAGGTATTAAAATAAAACAAAGGCAAAAATGAGCTAGGTGTTATAAAAATAGTTGTTTTTGAGACAGAGCCTCAAGCTATCACCCTGGGTAGAGTGCCGTGGCATCACAGCTCACAGCAACCTCCAACTCCTGGGCTTAAGCAATTCTCTTGCCTCATCCTCCCAAGTAGCTGGGACTACAGGCACCCGCCATAATGCCCAGCTATTTTTTAGGGGGTTGTAGTTGTCATTGTTGTTTGGCAGGCCCAGGCTGGATTCTAACCCAAAAGCTCTGGTGTATATGGCTGGCGCCTTAGCTGCTTAGCCTAAAAATAGTTCTTAAATTCAAAATATCCCTAATTACTTCTCCTATTAAAGGTAACCAAGTAACAAAATTCTTTAACTTGGTCACGTGTATTTTTTCAGTTTTGGATGGTATATTCAGAATTCAGGGGTAGGGTTTAACTTTTCTTTTAAATACACTAGAATTTCCATAGTTACCACTTCCCTACATTGACCCCTCAAATTGACCTTATTTTTACAGATGAACATGTACCACATGTACAGAGCAATACAGCAGGCCGAGTTCTTTATGTTGACTATCTGGGTATGTTGACCAATTTGTTATAGTCCCTTGAGTGGTCAATTTACAGAGATTCTACTATATTATACTAATTAGAGTTTGTAAACTAGACATTTTGCTAAAAGATGACTATATTTTAGTTTGAAAGGTTATATGTAGCCTGGGCCAAAAGCAATAATAAGTAGCCTTATTATTTTAAAAACCAATTGTTTCTATAATCATATCAATTACCAAACCTCAGATCTAAAGAGCCTTGCTAATGTTCATTTTTCTATATAAGGCTTAGCAGAAAGTGGAATGCTACTGACCACAAGGATATATAATACTTTGGAACTTAGGAATAAGAAGACAAAGTAAAGCTCTATTCACTTTCCATGTAAGAGCAAATGTGGCTATGAATCAGGATCTTGGGATCAGAGTATGGAAAGATGCTCAGAGTGTTCCATAAAAAAAAAAAAAAAAAAAAAAAAATCAGAAAAGGCCAACTCTATTTAACATTGACTCTAATACATTCTCAAAAACTAATTCTGTGCTTAGGAACAGTTTGCCAACTTTCAAATAGGGATAGCTGAAACAGCAAAATTGGAATTATAACGGAAATGTCAGCAGATCATTAACTATAGTTAGGTTATTCAGAGAAAACACACTGTAATAAAAACTTGTAGCTAAAATTTAATAAAAATCATACCCATGTATTTGCTAATGTCTATGAAATGTCTACATTGGTCAAACTACCAATAAAAAACAGCTGCTGTCTATTAAGTCCGTTGAGCCTAGGGCCCAAACCTCTGACTATGACTTACTGTGAACTGCTAGTGAATTTTTAAAATGCAGGGCAGGTATTCTGATTCCTCCACAGTGAATAGTAAAGGTACTGATAGCAGGGTCAAAATATTCTCCTCTTAGGGTCTCAAAAAGACTTTTATTGACTAGAAGGACAATACTCATAAGAGAAAGTCATGATAAATCTTCTATAGCTAGAAATCCTTCAGCAAATGGGCTTTTCTTTTAGAAACTGTAATTTCATTTCACTGGATATGGAACATAATAGTATTAATGAACTTTGGAACTGGAAATGCACACTGCATACTTGATAGAAGATTTATAATATTACCTAGATTTTCCTTTGAATTAGTATTGTAAAACATTTCCCAGGACAGACTGATTCATTATTCTGAGTGCCTCATATGTGCCAAGCATCACAGATATAAAAGCAATCAAGACATAGTCCATACCTTCAAGAAATATATCATCTAGCAGAGGAAAGAAGCAGCAAAGAAGGATACAATAACAGAAGTTTACTTGAGTACAGTTGAGTAAGAGGAACTGCGTGTGAAGTGAGAAAGTGGGCAAGGGAGTGTGTGTCTGTGTGTTAGAGAATGTTTTAGAGAGGTAACACTAGGGCTGGATCTTGAAATACACATTGTAGTCACCAGAAATGTTTTAAAAGTTTGAATTTCACATGCTACCAGTCCTTCACTCCTGTAACAATTTAATTTACCTTACCTTTCCATATCTTGCTTATTGGTTTATATGAGTTAGGAATGGTTTTGAGTAAACTCATGACATGAGAGATAATTTGTGGCACTCATCTGGGGCCATCACTCCTCTCTTCTCTATTTGGACCACCCCTCCCTACCTCCCACCATACAGTTAAAGGGGAAGCCAAAGTATCTCCTTTTGTTTCTTAATGGCCATTAAGAAAAAAATAATAGGTAGGGCCGACTACTTTATTCAATGGGATTCTGCCCATATTCTGTCCAGATGATCAGGTGACATATTAAAAAATTAAACTTGAGGATTGGCGCCTGTGGCTCAACAGGCTAAGGCACCAGCCACGTACACCTGAGTTGGCAGGTTCAAATCCAGCCCGGGCCTGCCAAACAACAATGACGGCTGCAACCAAAAAATGGCCGGGCGTTGTGGCGGGCGCCTGTAGTCCCAGCTACTTGGGAGGCAGAGGCAAGAGACTCGCTTGAGCCCAGGAATTGGAGGTTGCTGTGAGCTATGATGCCACAGTACTCTGTCCAGGGTAACAGCTTGAGGCTCTGTCTGTCTCAAAAAAAAAAAAGAAAGAAAGAAAAAGAAGGGCAAGATTGGAAGACTCACCACTACCTGACTTCAAGATTTACTATGAAGCTACAGTTATCAAGACATGGTAGTATTTATGAAATCAATCAAACAGACCCACTCATATGTGGTCAATTGATCTTTTACAAATGTGCAGGGCCTTTTTAACAATCGCTGCTGGAAGAACTGGATATTCATACACAATAATAGTAATAGTGAACTTCACCCATCCCTCACATCTTATGTAAAAATTAACCTAAAGTAGATTACAGGCAGTCCCTAAGTTACAAACATCTGATTCACTTACAACTTGCAAATAAAAACAGACGTTACTACAGGTCATAGATAGAAGTACCTGTTTCAACTATGTACAAACCTACAGAACCTATCTCATTTGGGAACTGCCTATACATGGCTAAATATGAAACCAAAATGGTAAAAGTTTTTTTTTTCTTTTAATAAGGTTTTTTTTCGTTTTTTTGTAGAGACAGAGACTCACTCTATCACCCTCCGTAGAGTGCTGTAGCATCACAGCTCACAGCAACCTCCAACTCCTGGGCTTAGGTGATTCTCGTGCCTTAGCCTCTCCAGTAGCTGGGACTACAGGCACTGGCCACAACGCCCAGCTATTGATGCAGTTTGGCCGGGGCCGGGTTTGAACCTGCCCATCAGTATATGGGGCCGGCGCCCTACTCGCTAAGCCACAGGCGCTGCCCAATGGTAAAAGTTTTAAAAGGAAAATGTGACTTAAGTTAGGCAAAGATTTCCTAGATATACCATTAAAAGCACAATTCCTAAAATAAAAAATCATAAAATGGACTTCACCAAAAATGAAATACTTCTGTTCTGTATATGATGCTGTGAGGAAAATTAAAAGACATGCCACAGACTGAGAGTAAATATTTGTAAAATACATGTTTGACAAAGTACTTGTATTCAGAATATAAAAAGAACTGTTAAAAGTCAGTAATAAGAAAACAAATTGCCCATTTAAATAAATATCTGAACAGATACTTCACCAAAAAAGACATATGAATAGCAAACAAGCAACATGAAAAGATACTCGATATCATTAATCATAAGTGAAAAATAAAATAAGGACCTCAATGAGGGCTCAGCGCCTATGGCTCAACAGGCTAAGGTGCCAGCCACATACACCTGAGCTGGTGGGTTCGAATCCAGCCCGGGCCCGCCAAATAACAATGACAGCTGCAACCAAAAAATAGCCGGGCGTTGTGGCGGGCGCCTGTAGTCCCAGCTACTTGGGAGGCGGAGGCAGGAGACTTGCTTGAGCCCAGGAATTGGAGGTTGCTGTGAGCTGTGATGCCACGGGACTCTATCCTGGGTGACAGGTTGAGGCTCTGTCTCAAAAAAAAAAAAAAAAGAACCTCAATGAGATATCACTCTACACCTATCAGAATAGCTAAAATAAAATAATAAAACTGACAATATCAAGTGTTGATGAGGACGCGGAGCAATTGGAACTCTCTCACATTGTCATGGTGTAAAGTGATACAGCATTTGGGGGGAAAGTTTAAAAAAGTTAAACACACACTTACCATCTGACCACAAATAGAATACCAACTATTCTTCATTGTCTCTTCTTTCAGTTTTGGGGTTTTTCTGGGGGGTAGGTTTATAGTTTTAGATTTGTAATCTGAATACTGCTCCTACATTCTTTGGCTTCAGTGGCCACAGATTACAATTTCTCAACTTCAGCATTATTGACTTGGAGAGCTAGAGAACTCTCTGTCATGGAGGCTATTCTGTGCATTACAGGGTGTTAGCAGTAACTCTGGCCTCTATTCTGAAGATTCCAGGAGCTTCCCTCCCCCACTCTCCCAGTAGGACAACCAAAAATAACAACCAAAAATTTCCAGATAATGCCAAATGGGAGACAAAATAGTCCACTGGTAAGAATCACCTTCTTAGACAGAAGCCCTAATAAAATACCTCTAAGATCTCATTTGTGCCACATCTGCTTCCATATCAAAGGGCTGCCTAACTCAGCATCCGTCTGAGGTGTCTGCCAAAATGCCTTTTGACAGCACCATGTGAGGCATTGTATAACTTTTAGGCCTCTTGAGCTTAGAACTGCGCTTTTATAAGCTTGATTATTTGGTTTTCCGGGACAGAAAAAGTAGCAATTCAGAAAAGTGTCTCTGCTAAAGGCCCTGAAAACACTACAAAATGTTACATCACTGACAATGGAAGGAGGAGGGACAAGAACCATAAAAGTTGGGTCCTTTGTGGCCATGTGGCAAAGGAGCACAAGACTCCCATGTCAGTCACCCCTGAGGACACTGATGGACCAGCCCTGCTCAGCTCTGCTCTCCACTAAGCCCTCTAGAGAGAGGCAGGGCCAGGAAACTGCACGCTAGATCAGAAAAGCTGCATTCCAGTACATCTATGTGTCTTCAGAAAGCTCTCTGAACTTGCTGGAGTTTGTTGTTTTCTCATTAGGAAAAATGATCCAGCCTTTAATGAAAATTTCTTTAGGGTTCCTTCCAGGGATACACTTCTGTGCTGTGACAGAGATCCAAACTATGTAAGAAACAGCTAAACGCAGTGAAGGCTATGTTTACCCGTTTGATGAAAATATTTCAAATGGTATATAAAACCAACACATTGCACCCCATAATTGCATTAATGTACACAGCTATAATTTAATAATAATAAAAAAGAAACAGCTGAATTCTGTTTAATGAGTTTGTCTAGGAAGGCAGGGAAACAGAGTTCTGGAAAGACTTCCTTCAAGATTGGTTAGGTTTGTTTTCAGGTTTAGGTGACCCAAGAAGTTGCGATTGTCAAGCAAGTTTTTTATGGATGCTAAAGGTCGCTGTGTATACAGGGACTGAGTTGCAGGGCATCCTTCCCATTTCTACCGGATTGTGAGCACGTATCTAAATTTAGCATGTGGGTACACGTATGTACACACATACACTCGTGATTAGATTTCATTACTAAAGTGAAGAATAAACGTCTATGTTCACCCACCTTGCTAACAATCATTTTTCCTCTATGTATACCTCCTTAGTGAAAGCAAGTCATTAGCATGATAAATGTTCCGTACCAATTGCTGTAATCCTGAAAAATGTCCCATGAGGCTTCTCAAATTTTATTCTTTTTTTTTTTTTTTTTTTTTAGAGGCTGCTTTGCTTATCTTCAGACTAACCTGGCCCTCAGGAGTTTTGTTTTTTTTTTTGAGACAGAGCCTCAAGCTGTCACCCTGGATAGAGTGCTGTGGCATCACAGATCACAGCAACCTCCAATTCCTGGGGTCAAGCGAGTCTCCTGCCTCCGCCTCCCAAGTAGCTGGGACTACAGGTGCCTGCCACAACGCCCGGCCATTTTTTGGTTGCAGCTGTCATTGTTGTTTGGTGGGCCCGGGCTGGATTCGAACCTGCCAGCTCAGGTGTATGTGGCTGGTGCCTTAGCCCCTTGAGCCACAGGCGCCAAGCCTCAAATTTTATTCTCTCAATTTTTTTTTTTTTTGAGACTCTGTCTCACTATGTTGCCCTCAGTAAAGTGCTATGGTGTCACAGCTCACAGCAACCTCAAACTCTTGGGCTTAAGAGATTCTCTTGCCTCAGGCTCCTTAGTAGCTGGGACTATAGGCACTCGCCACAACACCTGGTTGTTTTTTTATTGTTGTTATTACAGTTGTCATTGTTGTTTGGCCAGCGTGGGCAGGGTTCGAACCCACCAGATCCAGTATATATGGCTGGTGCCCTAGCCGCTGAGCTACAGGTGGCTAAGCCTTATTCTTCTTATCTTTTTTTTGGTAGAGACAGGAGTTTTACTTTATCGCCCTTGGTAGAGTGCTGTGGCGTCACACAGCTCACAGCAACCTCCAACTCCTGGGCTTAGGAGATTCTCTTGCCTCAGCCTCCTGAGTAGCTGGAACTACAGGTGCCCACCACAACGCCTGGCTATGTTTTACTGCAGTTTGGCCAGGGCCGGGTTTGAACCCGCCACCCTCGGTATATGGGGCCGGTGCCCTGCCCAATGAGCCACAGGTGCCGCCCCGAGCCTAATTCTCTTAGTTATTTTGTGTTTTCCATGCCTGAATTCCAATTGCAACCCGCTCTCTCACACTGAGTGGATGGCAGGGCCATACACAGGATAAACTCCTCCTTCCTCTCAGTGGCTAAAGGAAAAGCCCCTGTGGGATCTGGGTGCCATCTTTCTCTCCAGCATCCAAGCACGGTTACCATGTTGCAGCTCTGAGCTGACTACTGCACCTGTGGGTAGTTCAGAGGCTGCCCACCTGTGGGCTGCATCCCTTTCCCAACTTTGTCCTTCACCCCTGCTGCTGCATGGGCCTCACCCAGCATTTCTCAGCCTCTGTGAGGACAAAGGTGACCTTCGGGATCAGAGAAGGAAGTCTCGGGAGTGAGGAGTAGGTGGTGGGATCATCCAGTGGGATGATGGGATATCTGGGGTACCTCGAAGCAAAGCCCCTCAGGGCCTCCTGCGAGCTGGAAACTGACAATAACAACGCTAAGAGTAAGAGTAACTGAAAGTGCTGTGTCACGTGTTTCATGTGTGTCAAGAGGCCGGGTGCTTCGCCTGCATTCTGTAACCTCCTGAAGCACATCCTGTCATGAGCAGCTTTTATAGAGACACATCCAGAGACTTTAAGCAGCTTGCCTGGGTTCAGGATTCAAACCCAGGTCTTTCCGACTCCAAACTCCACACAAACCATAGCACCACGATGCTGTCCTAAAAGAAAAGCAAAGCCCAATTTGCTTCTCTCTTTACACCATGAACAGACCATCTTCCTCCTTTATTCTCACTAATAAATATGCAGCATGTTCTCAAACTTCTCAGTCACCCAACTTTCCATACTGATGGCCTCCTACATCCATGGTAAACTTGAGGATGGGCGCTCATCACTGCCTAATGCAGGGGCTGGCAAATAGTAGGAGCTCTAAAATACACAGTTGTAACTAAGTAACGAAACCTCACAAATAGCTCTGGGAACCAAAGTGAATGCCAGTTTACACTCTGCCCAGCGCCACCATGAGAATCATTAAAGACAGCGGCTCTCTGGTACAGAAGTGAACCACAGAATCAAGGCAGGTGAGTTGTCCTCAGGGAAGAACAGTATTGGGAGAAAATGGCATGTGCCACATCCTTCTCGAAAAGTCAAAAGAGCTGAGAAATCAAGCTTTTTCTTTTTTAAAGAAAAACACCCATAGGAAAAAAATAATTGAAACACTGAGTGTGAACAGATCCCACACACTGCCTCAGAGTTCAACGGCATGCTCAAAACCCTTCCTGGACCCTGCTAATGAGAAAGTCTGACTTTGTTAAGGGCCAGTTCTGGAAAAGGTCAGGAGCCCTGTGGCTTCCCCTCACCCCTGCCCTGTGGCCCACTCTCTTTTCCACTCTTATAGTTCCTTTCACACCTGTGTGCATATGTGTGATGGGCACAGGACCAAGGATGCACTGGGCGAATTCTAGGAAACATACCTTGGTATAGCACTTAACATACTTCTTATTTAATGCTCCAAACATCTATGTGAGGAATGGATGTACGGTAACAGCGGAATAAAGGAGGAAGATGGTCCGTTCATGGTGTAAAACTAAAACCACAAGCTCCTGCCTCTGGCCCCACGCTGTAACGATCTGGCCTCCGCATACCTGTCTGATTCCATCTTGTGCTCCTCTTCCCTTTGTTTCCTAAGTTCCTGCCACACTGTTCATTTTTCAGTTCTTTGAACTCTCCACTCCAAGTGTTTCCCCAAACCTGAGGGCCTTTGCACATGGTCCTGGAATGTCTGGTCTCATCTTAAATGCCACATGCTCAGAAGCCCTCCCACTCTAGAGCATCCCTCCCCACATCGTCTCCAGTTAACCAGCATCTTTGCTTTCATAGCATGGTGGTGACTACTTTTTTTTTTTTTTTTTTGGAATCTTACTCTGTTGGCCTGGTAGAGTGCCATTGCATCATAGCTCACAGCAACCTCAAACTCTTAGACTTGAGCAATCCTCTTGCCTCAGCCTCCCAAGTAGCTGGGACTACAGGTGCCTGCCACGACATCCAGCTAGTTTTTCTATTTTTAATAGAGACAGGGTGTTGCCCTTGTTTGGGCTGGTGTCAAACTCCTGAGCTCAAGTGGTTCACCTGCCTCGGCCTCTCACAGTGCTAAGATTACAGGCATGAGCCACAATGCTCAGCTGCAACTGTTTGATTTATTTGATAATGTACTTGCTTTTTGTTTACTCTGGAGTAACTTGGTTTTTTTGTACTTGCTTTTTGTTACTCTGGCTTCTCTGGAAAGGAACGGTTCCTTGAACAACTCTGTCTATTTTGATCATCGCCATGTTCCTGTTAGCCTGCAGTGCCACCACACATATGGGTACTCAGTAAAAACCATTGTGCAATAACTGATTTTGACAGAAGGCAACTGGGACTCAAGGAAATGGCTTGTCCAAAGCCAAACAGCTAGTGGACTACAGAGCCAAGCCTTGGAATCAGCCTGCCCTGCCTCCCACACCTGTGTTCTCTGCATAGGAACTAGGGACACACTGAGTGTTGCTTCTCCTGTGCCCGAGATATATCTCCAGCCCATCACCCCCTCTCTCAGAGGTAGGCCAGGACCAGATGATGAGGCAAATGAGACCCTCAACTAGGCACACATTTTAAAGGGACGCCAAAAACTCAGTAATCAAAATAAGTAACATTTTAACAAAATCAAAATTTGTGCAACACAAGAAAAAAAAAATCACAAATAAAATGTCAAACCTTTAAATAAAGACAAGATCCAGCCCTGTACCTGCATACTTCCCGAACGCAGCCTTATTGCCTCATCCTAATTCCAGCCCTAGCAGATCCTTTCTTTATTTTAATAGCTGATACCTATTCATCATGAAGTTTACGTATCATTTTTATTTTTAAGTATTAGATGAAAATATTTTTTGTCTTCATTCCTGAGTTTTCTGGTGCCCTTTAAGGGTTGTGTCACTTGGCCCACCCCATCCCCAGCCACACTCAGCTGGAGGCCCCTGGGATATACCCAATGTCATCCACACACAGTAAAGTTGGTGAATGGAGCTCTGGGGCCCCCCCCACATGTAGCACCCTGGGGGTCTGGGTTCCTGCCCTGGGGGCTTCCACCTGCTGGTCTCCTTCCTGCCTCATCTAGGAAAGAATGTCCTGGCCTCCAGGTGTTGCTCCACAGAGGCCGGTGCAGGCTTTTCTTGCAGATCCAGAAGCCCTTCTCCAGAGCAGGCCTGCAAGGGAGACAGGGCCTCCCTCTCCTTGTCTCAGGAGGGTCTTTGCCACCTTCTCCTACCCCTTCTAACTGCAGGGATGAAGGGAAAGAGAGAGTAGAGTACAGAGGACATGTTGCCTTTGCCCACCCAGCACCCACTCCCTCTTCTGGTAACAGCATCTCAAACTCCCGTGGGCCACCATCCCTTCCTTCTTCCCTGCTCCCGCTTTTAGCCGGGGTTGCTAACCTGGGAGGATTTCTCAACCTTCCTAACACCGAAACCCTTTAATACAGTTCCTATGGGCAATGACCCACAGGTTGAGAACTGCTGGTTTAAGGGAAGCTGTCCAAGGCCATGTAGTAAGAGCCTTCACGAGCCAACACAGAGGAGAAAGCAGGCCCCCAAAATGGAGACATGGCTCCTAAATGCCCAGCCTGAGCATTATAGGTCCAAACACACCTGCACCTAAGCTTTTCAGGTACACCCTCTGTTGCTGAGGTGAGTTCTGCTAGGATTTACATTAGTGGCAACCAAGAGATATTAATACCCCCAGATAGCCCTGCCCGTCCAGCCATATTCACCTCCTTCTTCATCAGTTTGAGCTGCTCTTGGAACCTGGCATAGTCCCGATCCTGTTCCAGGCGGATCCGCTTGGCTTCCTCCTTACGGCGCACCGCGTGGTCTTGCTCCATCTTTTCCACCTGCTGCTTTTGCTGACGCTCCAAGTTCTCTAATTCTGTATCAAAGAACTTCTTCTTGGCCTGGAAGAAGCAGAAATTCAGACAAATTCAGTAAATCACTTTACATCTGGGAGGGGGATAAGCAGAGTTCAGAACTTGTACTCAGAAAGCTCCACCACCTCTTTGCTGGGTGATCTGGGGCAAGTCATTTAACTTCTCTGAGTCTCTATTTCCTTATCTGCAGAGGGGAGATTAGACCATTGACCTTGCAGGGTTGTTATATGGTGCTCTGGAAATGCTATTTCCCTTCCTGAGTCTGTGTGACTCAGAAGATCAAGATGACCTTCTCGCAATTCTGTGTTTACAAGTTGCTACCTAATAAGATAAGGAAACCACAGGAATTGGACAATTGGGAATTACTCTCCCCTGCCCAATCATTCCGACTCTGCAACTTCCACATAAAGAAAACATGGAGGCAAGAAACCCTCTAAAGTCCCATCTTTTCCCATACTCACGTTGATTTCTTGTTCAAAACGTTTGTGCATTTGTTCCAGCTGCAGCTCATGCTTGTTGCTCAGCTGGGTCTGGTTTCGATGCTCTTCTTTCTGGAGCAGCCGAAGCTCTCGGAGTTCCTGGCGCCTGATGGGTTAATGGATACAGATATTTCACAGTGAGATAGTGGCCTCAGAGTGGCCTCAATACTCACAGTTTGGGACATGGCAGGTTGGATCATGGCGGAAAAACATAAGTCTTGGGCAGAGGGGTGAATAGAACTCAGGCTTCATTTGACATTTATTGACAGACAAAACTTTTAAAATCTTAATATATAAAGAGTGGTTACAAACTAATAAAAAAGGAGGAATAACCTAACCAAAAAGAGTGGCACTAACATTGTACCCCAGGATTACACTAATGTACACAGCTATGGATTTAATGAAAAAGGAAAAAAAAAAAAAGTGGCACTGAACATGAAGAGACACGAAAAAAAAAAAAGACAAAGGTTCGACGCCCATAGCTCAGTTATTGGGGCACCAGCTACATGTACCAGGGCTGGTGGGTTCAAACCCAGACTGGGCCTGCTAAACAACAATGACAACAACAACAAAATAGCCAGGTGTTGTGGCAGAAGCCTGTACTCCCAGCTACTTGGGAGGCTGAGGCAAGAGAATCATTTAAGCCCAAGACTTTGAGGTTGCTGTGAGCTGTGACACCACACAGCACTCTACCAAGGGTGACATAGTGAGACTCTGTCTCAAAAAAAAGAAAAAAAGGAATTTTAAAATTACCTACATGGATATGAAATGCAAATTAAAAAGAAACATTTCCATTAACTAAGTAGGCTGGCGTATAGGGGAAATTGATGTTTTCACATATTGCTGATATATATATAAATTGGTACAACATTTTTAGAAGATTAATTTGGCAGTACGTTTATGCCTTTTGACATAGTAGTTCCATTTCTGGATATTGATTCTAAAGAAATATTTATAGGTTTATATTACCATTGAATAAGGATGTTCATAACAATGTTATTTATAATGGTACAAAATTGGAAATAAAATTCATCACTATAGGTCTACTTAGATAAATTAAAATATATCCATATGATGGAATTCTATACTACCATTAAAAATCAAGGTTTAGAAAATATTTAATTAGTTGGGAAAGCATCTATTTAAAATAACAATTATTTATGAACAGATATGGAATGATCTTCAAGCAAAATGTGAAGAATGAATCTATTATACCTACCATCTGGGTTAACAAAAAAGAGACAATAATGTATGTCTGTGTATGTGTGTGTTTACTTTTACTGAGTATTTCTAGAAGGATCGATTATACCATAAAATATTAATACAAGGAGAAACAGATTTCTGGCAGAAAAGTAAGTGGAGGAAGATTTTTCACTGTTTATTTACTTGGAAAAAATGTTTTTAAATTTTGAACCATGACATTACATAGGGATCCCTTATCCAAAATGCTTGGTGCCAGAAATGTTTTGGAATTTTTTTGGATTTTGGAATATTTGCATTACACTTACCAGCTAAGCATCCCAAATCTGAAAATCCAAAGCTCGAAACGTTCCAATAAGCATTTCCTTTGAACATCACATTAGCACGCAAAAATTTACAGACTATAAAGCATTTTAGGTTGTGGATTTTCAAATTTGGGATGCTCAACTTGTATTACCTATTTAAAAAATACAATGAAAGCCTCAGTGTAGTGGCTCATTCTTGTAATCCTAGCACTCTGGGAGGCCAAGGCAGATGGATCACCTGAGATCACAAGTACAAGACCAGTCTGAGCAAGAGTGAGACCTCGTCTCTAAAAAAATAGCCAGGCATTGTGGGGGGCGCCTGTAGTCCCAGCTACTCGGGAAACTGAGACAAGAGAATCACTTGAGTCCAACAGTTTGAGGTTGCTATGAGCTATGACACCACAGCACTCAACCAAGGGCAACAAAATGAGACTCTATCTTTAAATAAATAAATAAAAACACAATAAAAATTTGACCTAAAACCACATGGTATCCCTTAATTTTGTAACATACCTATTGTCAGTGTGTAATGTATGAACTCACAGAAAAAAATTAATGGGATATCCCAGCACTTGGAAGACCAAGGAGGGTGGATTGCCTGAGTTCATGAGTTTGAAACCAGCCTGAACAAGTGTGAGACCCCTGTCTCTAAAAAATAGCTGGGTATGATCACTCAGCACCCATAGCACAGTAGTTAGGACGCCAGTTACATACACCAAGGCTGGTGGGTTTGAACCTGGCCTGGGCCAGCTAAGCAACAATGACAACTGCAACAGAAAAACAGCTGGTCACTGTGGTAGGCGCCTGTAGTCCCAGCTACTTGTGAGGCTGAGGCAAGAGAACTGCTTGAGCCCAAGAGTTTGAGGTTGCTGTGAGTTGTGATGCCACGGCACTCTACCGAGGGCTACATAGTAAGACTCTATCTCGGAAAAAAAAAAGAAAAAGAAAAAACAATAGCTGGGCGCTGTGGCAGGCGCCTGTAGTCCAGCTACTTGAGAGGCTGAGGCAAGAGGATTGCTTGAACACAAGAGTTTGAGGTTTCTGTGAGCTAAGATGCCACCGCACTCTACTGGGGGTGACAAAATGAGACTCTATCTCAAAAAAAAAAAAAAAATGGTGAGATAAGCCCCAAAGTGTTAATGATATTTCTTTCTGGGCAAGTCCAGAAAAAACAAAGGAAGGAAATTAAAATGTTACAGAAAGAACCTGGGCCTCCTGCCTGTAGACTCAGGGGAGGAGGAAGACTCCCTGGGGGCTGTGAGGCCCAGGTCCTATTCTTGTCTGGCATCTTCAGTCCGCACCATGGCAATTCCCCCAGTGGCCTTCCTTCCTCAGTCTCATTTCCTCATCCGCAAAACCATCTTAACCCTCTTGAGTTCTTCAAGAGATAAATGAGATGACGCATGTCAAGCGCCCACCTGGCACGTGACAAGTGCTACATAAGTGGCAGCTGCTTGAATCACAATGAGGAAGCAGCAGCAAGGGCTTGTGTGTCTGGAAAAAGCCAGAAATGCTTTCTACAGCCACATAAAGAAACTTCTGTCTGAGCCTCTGTGTTTCTGAAAAGTGAGAAAGTAGGAGGCAATTTGTGAGAGTGTTAAAAAGAAACAGAAATCCTGAATCAAGAGAAACTAAGGTTTCCAGAATAGTTGACCGAAAAAACAAAGGAACACACAAAGCAGGTAGGCAGCTAGGCTGACCCACCTGAGTTCTCAGAAGGGAAGGCGGGCAAAGAGACAGGATGATGGCTTAAGAAGCAAGGAACAGGGCTCAGCGCCTGTAGCTCAACAGGCTAAGGCGCCAGCCACATACACCTGAGCTGGAGGGTTCGAATCCAGCCTGGGCCCGCCAAACAACAACAATAACGGCTGCAAGTAAAAAATGGCTGGGCGTTGTGGCGGGCACCTGTAGTCCCAGCTACTTGGGAGGCGGAGGTAGGAGACTCGCTTGAGCCCAGGAATTGGAAGTTGCTGTGAGCTGTGATGCCACAGCACTCTACCCAGGATGACAGCTTGAGGCTCTGTCTCAAAAAAAAAAAAGCAGCAAGGAACTGGCCAGGTGTGGTGGCTCACACCTGTAATCCTAGCACTCTGAGAGGCCAAGGCTAATGGATTACTTGAGCTCACGAGTTCAAGACCAGCCTGTGCAAAAAGCAAGACCCCGTCTCCACCTAACAAATGCAATCAGTGTAACCTGGTTTCTTGTATCCTCAATGAATTCTCAACAACGACAATAACAACAAATAGAAAAACTGAGGCAGGAAGATCACTTGAGCCTAAGTTGGAGGTTGCTGTGAGCTATGATGCCACAGGCACTCTATCCAGGGTGACAGTTTGAGTGTCTGTCTCAAAAAAAAAAAAAAAAAAAAAAGCAGCAGCAAGGAACAGCACAAGGTAGGAAAGAACAGGAGGAGCTCTGACCAGGAAGACTCAGCTGTGGGGAGTGACAAACTCACAGCCATGTGGCTCAAAAGTCTAAATGTGACTCAATTCTCTGGAAACGCCAGGAATGAGGAGAGGCTTCCACACTGGCACAGTGTGGCACCAAGCCTGGCTTACAGGACAATCAGACCCCAGACTAAGACAGGCCAGCTAGAAAAGCCTGGTTCTTTACAAGCATCTCTTTACCTCCTCCAAGTCCCACCTGTGAACCCTGGCAGCACACACTCAGAGGGTAGGAGCCCAGTGCCAGGGGGAGAGGGTGTTGCTTCTCCATGGGGCGTGGTGCCTCTGGAATTTCAATCCTAGGGGCCTGAACTGCCCAGAGGACAGGTGATAGAAACCCATCCCTGGAGGTTGGAGTTTAAAGAGTCCAGGTGACCATTAAAACAGGCGATGTCATCCACCAGGCACCTCCTGGTCATCCACCTGGTGCCTCTCAGGTGACCATTAAAACAGAAGGTGATGTCATCCACCAGGAGCAACCACTCCCTCAGCACCCCTAACCTACAGATTACACTGACATTTCTGTGTGTGTGTGTGTCTGTATTTCTGTGTGCGTGTGTGTTCACAGAAACACCACTAACTAATGAAAAGTCTGCCTCTGATTTTCCTACAGGGAAATAAGTACCCCAGAAACATCCCACACTCCTTCTACTTGGCTTTGGCATGTTTATGCTTTTAAAAAATATGTGCTTGATGTTCTAGAAGTTTTCTCCAAACCAATATGAATTTACCCTGCAAAGGCTTAGCCCCAAGGGAGCTCTGTGGCTCCAAGGCCTCCCTACGTGCCTAGCTCCCTCCAGCCCCAGCAGCAGCCCCCAGGAAGCTACATGGTCCAGTGAAACCTGGAGGAATTCTCGGACCTGGTTGGAGCCTTGGCTCGCCCCCTTCCCAACTGGGAGACCCAAGGAAAGCAACTTACTTACCTAGAAACACTGTTTCCTCATTTACAAAATGTACAGAGGGCTATAAGGGAGACCGAGCAACTGAAAAGTACAAGAATGGTCCTGGAAAACAGCCTTGTCTCCTCCCTCCTCCCCTGTCCAATTCTTCACCAGCTCACTGGTTTTGTCTCCAAAATGCATGTAGAATCTAACCACTTTTTCCCCTTCCCAGCTACTGTCCCAGCCTAACCCCACAACCAGGCTGTCTGGGACAGGGTCTCCCCACCTCCCTGCTCTAGTTCCTTTAACAAGCTAAGTGATTCCTCCTCGGGGCCTTGGCAATTGCAGTTCCCTCTGTGCTGCTCCTCCCACCCCTTGGGTTCAGCTCAGAGGCTTTCCCTGGAACAGCCTCCCACAGCCCAGGTACTCACCGTTATCTCCAGTTACATCTTCATAGTGTGTGTGTACCACAATCAAGGATCATCTAGTGTTTGCTGCTGACCCATTAGGTGTAAGTTCTAGAAGAACAGTAGCCTCATCTATCTGGGTCACCACCTATCCCCCAATTGGGTACATGGGTGAATGGATGGTTGAGCAGGGTGCTGAACTGTAGACGAATGGATGCACAGTTGAATGCGTGGGTGGGTGGGTGGATGGTGGAAGGGCGATGAAGACTGGGTAGATGGATGGATAGATGGATGAATGGGTAGGAGGTGAGTGGGTAGATGGATGGGTAGATGTCTGGGTGGATGGGTGAGTGGGTAGGTGGATGGATGGACAGATGATTGGGCGGATGGCACAGTGAATGGCGGGTACATGGGTAGATGGATGGAAGGATAGTTAAATAAATAGACGGAAAGGTGGATGGATAGATGATTGGCCACATGGATGGATGGGGGAGTAAAGGATCTCAGGCAAAACCAATTTATTTTTGTCTCCGCGATTCCCAATCTTCAGGCTGTAGACAGACAGCCCTCTCACCAAAAGAAGCAATGCCCATTCCTCCCATAACACTCCCACCCTGTCACCACCCTGGCAGCCCTCCCCACGCTTGCCTGAGAAATCTCATCTCCTCATCCTTCTTCTCGTCCTCGCTGATGATCTTGGAGGTGGTGATGCTCACCTCAACGCCATCCACCACAAATCTGCGAGTCCGCTTCAGGGTTTTCTTGTGCAGCCTTGAGTCCTGGCCAGGGAAAATCATTAGACAAAGCTCAGCATGTCAGCTCAGGGTCTGTAGCACAGCACTGCTGGCCCCACAGCCCTACCTCCACTCAGGGAGGACATGGCATCCACTGTCCCTCTTGCCTCAACCTCTCAACTGGAGAGCCTCAGTGTCTGAGCACGTCCCCTGGCCATTCCCTGACCTCAGCCTTCAGACACTGTCACTCTCAGCCCTCGCCCACCTCGCTGCCAGCACTCAGGCGCACACAGGATGTGGTGTTGGAAAGAGTGGGCTCAGCTCCTCACTCTACCACTCACTGGACAGGCCTCTTGTCCCGTCTGAACCTCGGCTTCCTCAACTGTCAGGGGGTCACAGCAGCCCTCATCTCCCAGGGTGGCTGTGAAGGGTCAATGAGAGGACGTGTGGGGAACACGCACAGCCAGGCCCACTCACAGCACACAGCCCATGCTTGGGATTTATTTCTGACAGTTGTTATTGCAGACGATACAAAATCCCCCATCCACAATGCCAGAATCCAAAGGAGCCCCGAAACCAAAGGTTGTTTTTATAACTCACTTGGCAGCCAAACCTGACCTAGGCTGAACTCCACTGGCAGCCACACCTGTTGGGAGCCGCAGTGAAAGTATTCATAATCTTTATTTGTTACTGTGAATAATCTCACAGTCCGCTGCCTACACTCTTGGAGGGGTTAGAACATATGAAACCTCTGGAAGTTCTCAGCTCTGATTCAGGTGGAGGGTCTGGGGGCCTGCCCTGGTATCCTCATCGTCATGCCCCTCTGCCTGCTGCCTCTGGCCTCTCAACTGATTTTAAAGGCCACTCCTGGTGCAGACCAAGCCTGCTTTTCCAACTCGGACTCTTCCAGACCCTGGGAAAGGAGTGACTGAGCCGGAGTCCCTAGAGTCTGTGCTGAGCCCCACTCCTGCTAAGTGGGGACCTGCAGGCAGTTCTTGCCCCTGTGTCTGGGCTCCTCTCCCCTGCAGGCTTTTGCCCATGGCACCTCACCCAGGCACACTGGACAGCAAGGAACCATCACACTGCCTCTCATCTCTCCACACGGTCCAGCTCCTGCATGGTAGGACACCATGCAAGGTGGGTCAGCTGGCCGAGAGAAAGACAGGCCGGCAGGACTGAGAGTGGGGAAGAAAGGGAGCCCAGGGCCACAGCTGTGCCGGAAGAACTGCTCCAGGTCACCCGTGCCTAAAGTGATAGACTCCTGGTCCTGCCAGGGACACTGATGCAGCCAATGGGCTCTTGTCAGAACAGCCTGTGTTCCCTGACTCACTGCAGCCAACCAGGAATGTCCTCAACCCCCCATGAGAAGAAGTGGGGAGACCCTACCCTAGGCAAGTCAACAAAAAAAGCAAAAACCCTCCCTTCTTCTTTAAGTGCTTAAGGCCTTTTTAGGGAGAGAAGGGCCAGGACAGCCATCCTGAGGGGGACGATGCTCACAGGTAAAAGCTGCTGTTCTACACCTCTCCCGGGACCTGCTAGATTTATGTCTTCTTTCTGTTCCCCAGGCTGATCTCTAGTAGGCCGGCTGCTTTTCCTTCTTTTTCTCTCAATTGTTTAGCAAGTGTGTTTGCTAAATATGTTTTTTGCCAAGTAAAATGCTGGAAGGAAAAAACATAAAGATAAAATACCTTCCTTAAAATCTAACTTGGCTAGGAAGTCAATAGACCAATGGTGCGTTTCATAGCACCTTGAAGTGACTAGCAGGCAAAAAAGGAGTCAGCCCTTCCAGCTGCCTGGGAAGGAGACCATGGAGCCCACTGGCAAAGTTCAGGGTCTAGAGCCTGGGATCTGACCACCTCTCCACTTCTACCTGCATGAGCCTGGGGTGGCTGCTGACTTCTTAAGCCTCCGGTTTTTTTGTTTGTTTGTTTGCTTGTTTGGTTTTTGTTGGGTTTTTTTTGTAGAGACAGAGTCTCACTTTATCGCCCTCGGTGGAGTGCCGTGGCATCACACAGTTCACAGCAACCTCCAACTCCTGCGCTTAGGCAATTCTCTTGCCTCAGCTTCCCAAGTAGCTGGGACTACAGGCACCCGCCACAATGCCCAGCTATTTTTCCATTTTGCAGTTCGGCCGAGGCTGGGTTTGAACCCGCCACCTTCGGCATATGGGGCTGGCACCCTACTCGATGAGGCACAGGCGCCACCCTGAGCCTCCATTTTTGAGTCTCTGTTGGGAGGATGAAGGAGTCTCTGTTTTTGTTTATTTTTGTCTCTGTTCTTTCTGAGGCACTTTGCACAGTGCTTGCCTCATGCTGAGATCTCAAGCAGGGTGGCTACTGTCATTTACCTCCTGAAGGGCCCCAGAGCCAGAGAAGAAAGCTCTGAACCCATTTCCTGGATCGCAGGGCTGATTCTTAAATGACAAAAATTCTACATCTTGAATTCTCTCATTTAAATCTTCCTAGGACCTTTAACTAAACCTTGAAATTTAAGTCAAAACCAACTGCTTGATATTCCTAAATCCCACACTGAACTCAGCTATTTTAGAGATTAAATTCTGAATCAAACTAAAAGCTCCTTAAGGAAAGAGTGAGCCTCATAAACCGCTTTAAGCAGAAGGCAGCCACAAGGCAACACTTTTGCAAACCCAAATGAAGCAGCACAGCAGCCTGTGACTCTCCTGTTCCCAGACTGTGGCAGGAGAGGGGGCGTTACCTTGATGGACAGAGAGCCTGACTCCCTGTTCAGGGACAGGTCAGCAGAGAGGGAGGTGCCATAGTCCATGCTCTCAGAGGTAGAGATGATGCCGCAATCTGAGTCCCTCTTGGAAGGGCCTGGAGTCACCTGGGCAGGGAGCTCCAGACTGCCATTGGCCAGCTTCTCACCACCCAAGGTCTCCAGGGCACTGCTGTTGGGCCGGCTCTGGTTTGCCTTTTGGGACCTGTTGGTGGCTGGACTGAGGTCCCCACCCTGGGCAGTGACTTGCTTCTCCTCAGCTACCTGAATTCTGGCATCCATGGACACGGGCCGGGACCTGCGGAGGGGCACAGGCACTGTGAGGCCATTCTCATTTCCAGGGGCCACATCTGGGGGGCAGATAGTTTGGAGGGATCCATTCCCAGAGGGCTGGCTGCTGGGCCCGTTCACACTGTCCTGAGGCTGGCTGGGTGGCAGTGGGGTGGAAGATGGGGTCTTGAGAGGCTGGTCAGTGTTGAGGCCCAACTCCAAAGAGTTCTGAGTGTGATTCCCTAGGGGCTAGGGAGAAAAAAAAGATAGTCAAGACCATGCTCTTATATGTCCAAGGCAAGAGTCAGATGCAACGGGGTTGGAAAGTCAGACATACACCAGATAAAGTGGGCCAGGACCAGAAAAGGAGAGCAGACATCCGTATAAACCACAGTCTTCACCACTCCCTATTGCCTCACCAATAATAAACCATGACTTATTTTGAGGACCAGGACTCTCCTGACTGTCTCTAATCTTAGCTTGATTTAATAGCTATTATTTCTCCTAGGAGTAGAAGCAATTGTGGCCCACTGGACAGCTTATGCCCCATCTTAGGGGCCAGTGGCTACCCTGTTCCAGACAATTGTAATGATGTGGGAAAATGGACCTCCTCACCCTATGGCCAGACCTTCTAATTTTTCAAGACAAGTTGGAAATCTGGATTTTTATGTAACATTTCTCAACTTTAGATAAGAACTAACTCAATTTTTTTTAAAAACCATAAAAAGGGGCAGCACCCATAACTCAGTTTATAGGGTACTGGCCACATAAACCCAGCTTGGGGGTTCAAATCTGGCCCGGGGCAGCTAAAACAATGACAACTGCACCACCAAAAATAAAATAGCTGGGCATTGTGGCAGGCACCTGTAGTCCCAGTTACATGGGAGACTTAGGCAGGAGAATCACTTAAGCCCAAGTGTTTGAGGTTGCTGTGAGCTATGATGCTACTGCACTCTATTGAGGGCAACAGCTTGAGACTCTGTATCCAGAAAAAAAAAAAAAAAACATAAAAAGGCCAAACCAAGCCTTTCTGGGAGTTAGATTCAATCTTACAGCCACTAAGTTTTAAGTTTTATTTTTGTTCATTTGGAAAGTACTGAAAACATTGCTATGGTGAAATAGAACAAAAATTTATTTTCTTTTTCTTTTTTTTTTTGAGACAGAGTCTTACTTTGTTACCCTCAGTAGAGTCGTCATGGCATCATGGTGTCATAGCTCACAGCAACCTGTAATTCTTGGTTGGGCTCAAGTGATCCTCTTGCCTCAACCTTCCAAGTAGCTGGGACTACAGGCACCCACCACAACACCCAGCTATTTTTAGAGATGGGGTCTCACTTTTGGTCAGGCTGATAGAATACCAATTTCTAAGGATAAAACCTAAATGTCTAGGCTCAGTGCCTGTAGCTCAGTGGCTAGGATGCCAGCCACCTACACAGGAGCTGGCGGATTCAAACCCAGCCCAGGTCTGACAAACAATAATGACAACTGCAATAAAAAAAAATAGCCAGGTGTTGTGGCAGGCACTTGTAGTCCCAACTACTTGGGAGGCCGAGGCAAGAGAACTTAACCCCAGAGTTTGAGGCTGCTGTGAACTGTAACACCATTTCACTCTACTGAGGGCAACATAGTGAGACTCTATCTCAAAAAAACAAAGAAAACCTAAATGTCCAGCTTGATGAATAAAGTGAGCACCTATGTAGCCACTTTCTAGATCAAGAAGGGACACTGCCATACCCCAGAGACCCACCCTCTCATCCTTCCCTCCCCTTAAAATAGTCACTGCCCTATGATCTCTAAATGCCGTAGGCGAAGGCTGCCTGTTTATAAACTCAGTATTAATGGAATCACACCACAGGCATTCTTCTGGGTTCCGCTAGCCACTGCTTTTTGTTGTTTTTTTTTAATTATTTTTTATGTTTGAGACAGAGCCTCAAGCTGTCACCCTGGATAGAGTGCTGTGCCATCACAGCTCACA
>CAUYON010127750.1:0-24705 GCA_963573935.1 Arctocebus calabarensis | reverse complement strand
GTTCTGGGTGTTATCACTGTTGTTCGGTGAGCCAGCCGGGAGCTCAGGTCCCGGGAGGTCATTGGGGTGGCGCGTCAATGCGTGTCCACCTAGCGCACCTCCTCGCCAGGGAGTGGGGGGCTGGTACGGTGCCCCATGAGTCCAGTCTTGGATGACCGATCCAGAGCCCCTTTCCTTGATGACTTGAACCTCGCTTCTCCCATCTGTCCCTTCCTGCTGAGCCTGCCCGGTTCCCGACCCAGCAGCGCCCTTCTTTTCCCAGGAGAGAATGGCAAAATGCTGGCGGCCTTCCAAAGGTTTTTCCGAGTCTTACTCGTGATTGGAACGGCCTCTAGGGGCGGAGTCCGGATTTTCATTTACGGAAGTCCATTTTCCCAGACCCTTGTGATGCTCCTGATCGGAACGCTGTCTTTCCAGCTTCGAATCCGCGGAAATCGAGGTGAGCGGTTTGGGGGGCTCAGGTAGGCGGATTTCGCTCTCCCTATCTTTTAGAGTCACTCCAGTTCTTTCATCTGAAGGCCTGACACAGCTGGGGGCACAATCACTGAGTGTGCAAAAAAATGAAACAAAACAAGAAAGGAGATGCAGCTGGGGAGGAGAGGGCGACCAGGCCCAAAGGTGGAAAACCGAGCGTGTTTGTGCACTCCAGGTTTAGAAGTCCCCTGGGCGTCTCTAGGGCAGCTCTAAGGGACCGTCTTCCACTGGGACTGCCCCATCACTTAGACACAGGGCAGCGGATCTGAAAGCGCAGTCTCCACAAACCGGCAGAATCAGCGTCATCTGCGAACTTGTTAAAAGGGCAAACTCACAAAATGACTAGTAGTTAAATAATACCTAGTGGATACAAAGAAAAAAACCAATCCCCTATGGTCTAGTAGTGAAAAGAAAAACAGGCCACCCCAAGCCCACAGGATCGGAAAGGGGGGGGCACAGCAATTGTGTTTTAACAAGCCCTCCCGGTGATTTCACTGTAGTTGGGTCATCGCTACAAACGATGTACTTGACCAGCTGCTTTCTTTTTAGCCAGAGTACGGGCCAGGAGGCTGCAAAGTTGTGCCCAGGCCTGCAGGAACTCAGGTTGAGGCTGGGACCTGCCGGGATCTCAGGACCTGGATGGCGTTGTCTGCAGAAGGACTGCTGGATTGGCCGTCAGGAGTCCACAGTTCTGTTTGTGACATGAAGGGTGGGGATGAAGATGGGGTGTGGGATCAAGTGTTCTTAATACTGTATTGGTTTAAGTTATTGCAAGCTGCAACTCTTAAATGAAGTGCCAGTGATTTTATAATACATAATTTACAAATAAAAACGAATAATTGGTTTTCATGTTGAATGTTCTTTTTTGGGTAAGAAGAGGAAGAGAAAAAACATTTTGGGGGTTGGGTTTTGTGACTTATACCTGCCATCCTAGCACTTTGGGAGGCCAAGGAAGAATCACGTGATACCACATGTTTGAGACCAGCCTATGCAACATAGGGTGACCTCTGTTTCTAAAAAAAAATATCAATTAGTTAATAAATGTTTTAGAGACACAGCCTCACTCTGTTGACCAGGTTAGAATGCCATGGCACCAGCCTAGCTCAGAGCAATCTCAAACTCCTGGGTGCAAACGATCCTTTTTCCTCAGCCTCCTAGTAGCTGGGACCACAGATACCCACCACAACATCTGGCTAATTTTTAAGGTTTTCCAAGTGTGGTGGCTTACACCTGTTATCTAGCACTCTGGAAGGCCAATGCAGGAGGACTGCTTGAGCTTGAAGATCATAGCCTATAGTGATCTACATGGCACTCAGGTCTGGGTCACAGAGCAAGACTATGTCTCTTATTTTTTTATTTTTTTGAGACAGAGCCTCAAGCTATCACCCTGGTTTAGAGTGCTGTGCCATCACAGCTCACAGCAACCTCCAACTCCTGGGCTCAAGTCATTCTCCTGCCTCCACCTCCCAAGTAGTGGGGACTACAGGTGCCCGCCACAATGCCCAGCTAATTTTTGGTTGCAGTTATCATTGTTGTTTGGCAGGCCTGGGCTGGATTCGAACCCGCCAGCTCAGCTGTATGTGGCTGGCGCCTTAGCCGCTTGAGCCACAGGTGCCGAGCCAAGACTATGTCTCTTAAAAATATAGTTTTGGTGGCCGGGCATGGTGGTTCAGGCCTGTAACCCCAGGGCTCTGGAATGCCGAGGTGGGTAGACTGCCTGAGCCACAGCAAGACCTTGTCTCTAAAAATAGCCAGGCTTTGTGGCCAGCGCCTGTAGTCCTAGCTGCTTGGGAGGCTGAGGCAACAGAATCACTTGAGCCCAAGAGTTTGAGGTTGCTGTGAGCTATGACACCATAGCACTATACTCTCTCCAAAAAATAAAAAATAATAAAAAGATTTGTCGGCTTGGCACCTGTGGCTCAAGCAGCTAAGGCGCCAGCCACATATACTTGAGCTGGTGGGTTCGAATCCAGCCCAGGCCCACCAAACAACAATGACGGCTGCAACCTAAAAATAACTGGGCATTGTGGCAGGCACCTGTAGTCCCCGCTACTTTGGAGGCAGAGGCCAGAGACTTGCTTGAACCCAGGAGTTAGAGGTTGCTGTGAGCTGTGATGCCACTGCACTCTACCTAGGGCAATAGCTTGGAGGCTCTGTCTCAAAAAAAAAAAAAAAAAAAAAAAAAGATTAGTCTTTCGTCTTCCTGTATGAAATAGTGTTTCTTCTCACCTATTTATTTACTCAGTTATATTGGCACAGACTTGTATATGAAGTTCTTCAGAGTGTAATCCAATACTACTGTTATTTATTTTTGTTGTTCAGGTTCTTCCAGCTTTGGCCTTTTCTTTCAGCTTAGAAATTCTTTCACATTGTCTCCTGTGTCCTTTCAATCTGTATCCATTTCTTTTTTTTTTTTTATTCTGAGTACATCTTACTTTTATGTGCTATAAGATGCCAAAATATCCACCTTTATATGTGCATATTTCATATATGCACTTGGGTACTTTAATCTATGACAAGATATTTCATACATTTGTGTATATATATATATATATATATATATATTTATTTATTTATTTTTGAGACAGAGCCTCAAGCTGTCACCCTGGATAGAGCGCTGTGGCATCACAGCTCACAGCAACCTCCAATTCCTGGGCTCAAGGGAGTCTCCTGCCTCCGCCTCCCAAGTAGCTGGGACCATAGGCACCCGCCACAACGCCTGGCCATTTTTTGGTTGCAGCCGTCATTGTTGTTTGGCGGGCCTGGGCTGGATTCAAACCCGCCAGGTCAGGTGTTTGTGGCTGGCGCCTTAGCCCGTTGAGCCACAGGTGCTGAGCCAACATTTGTATATTTTTATACAAGATATGAAATAATTTTATCTTAAAGATTATTCCTTTTTGTTTGTTTGTTTGTTTTTGAGACAGAGGCTCAAGCTGTCACCCTGGGTAGAGTGCCCTGGCATCAATAACAGCTCACAGCGGCCTCCAACTCTTGGGCTTAAGCCATTCTCTTGCCTCAGCCTCCCAAATAGCTGGGATTACAGGCACTGCCACAATGCTTGGCTATTTTTTGGTTGTAGGTGTCATTGTTGTTTGGCGGGCCCAGGCTGTCAGCTCTGCTGTACATGGTTAGTGCCTTAGCCACTATATATATCAGCATATATAATATTGTGCCATTAAAAATGCTAAATGGTATAACCCGAGTTACTTGATCAAGAAAAATAAAAATTAAAAAAAGCAAAGTAGAAATGTTGAATATTATGAGAGTATGTTACTGATTTTAGTATGGGCATTTAGGTAACTTCTAACCTTTTGCTATTATAAGCAGTGTATGTAAGAGGACATTTGTAGAATGCATTTCTTGCAAAAAAATTTTTTTTGAGACATATTCTTACTTTGTTGTCCAAGTAGAGTGTCATGGCATCATAGCTCATAGCAACTTCAAACTCTTGGGCTCAAGTGATTCTCTTGCCTTAGCCTCTCACAAAGTCCCGCTATTTTTAGAGATGCAGTCTCACTCTTATTCAGGCTAGTCTTGAACTGAACTCCTGAGCTCAGGCAATCCACCTGCCTTGGCTTCCCAAAGTGCTGGGATTACATGTGTGATACTTGGTCCTTCTAAGAAATGAGATATCTTTAAAAACTTTTATAATAGGCCAGAGATGGTGGCTTATACCTGTAATCCTAGTACTCTGGGAGTCCTGGGTAGAAGATTCCTTGAGCTCAGGAGTTTGAGACCAGCCTGAGCAAGAACAAGACCCCATCTGTATTAAAACTGAAAAATTAACTGGGTGTGTGGCAGTTAACTGTAGTCCCAGCTACTTGGAAGGCTCACAGGAGCCCAGGAGTTTGAGGTTGCTGGGAGCTAGGCTGAGGCCATTGGAACTCTAGTCTGGGCAACAGAGTAAGACTGTGTCTCAAAATTAAAAAAAAAGAAAAAAAAGAAACAAAATGAAAAACTTTTATATTAAAATATACAACAAAACATAAAGGTATAGATCAATAATTAGCACAATACAACCACCTGTGTAACAAGCATCTGGGTTGAAAAGACAGACTGTTGTCAGACACCTCAGATGGTTCATTTATAAGCCCTTTTGAGTCTCTTTCTCCTCTCCTTAATAATTTTGTGTGTGTGTGTGTGAACTTATTCTTTCTATCTTACTGAATTTTGTGTCCTTTGTCCAATTATCTCTGAACCCACCCAGTATTTTACTCTTCGGCAAAAATTGTATTCTCTATTCCTTTTTCTTTTCTCTCTTTCCTTCTTTCTTTCTTTCTTTTTTTTTGAGACAGAGTCTCACACTGTTGCCCCAGACTAGAGTGCTGAGGCTTGAGCTCACAGCAACCTCAAACTTCTGGGCTCAAGCAATCCTCCTGCCTCAACCTCCTGAGTAGCTGGGACTATAGGTGTCCACCACTATACCCAGCTAATTTTTCTATTTTTAGTAGAAAAAACACGAATTCTATTTTTAGTATTGCTCTTGCTCAGAGTCTAGAGCTCCTGAGCTCAAGGGATCCTCCACTTCAGCCTCCCAGAGCACTAGGATTATAGGCGTGAGCCAATGTGACCTGCCTAAACTTGCTTTTATTTTATTGATTTATTTGAAACAGACTCTCACTACGTCTCACTGGGTAGAGTTCCATGGTGTCACAGTTCACAGCAACCTCAAAGTCTTAGGCTTAAGCGATTCTCTTGCCTCAGCTTCCCAAGTAGCTGGGACTACAGGCACCCACCACAATGCCTAGCTATTTTTTTTGGTTCTAGTTCTCGTTGTTTGGCAGGCCTGGGCTGAATTCAAACCTGCCAGCTCCGGTGTATGTGGCTGGTTCCCTAGCTGCTGAGCTACAGGCCCTGAGCCCTAAACTTGCTTTTAATGTAACAGAATGTCTACTTAACTTTAGAACATCCAGGATAGCATATTAAAGGTAGATAGATCTACATTGTACACACAATTCTGTCTCTCAGAATCCTGTTTAATTCCAAAAAGATCCAGGCACATGTGTTCTAGAATGTTTTCAGAATCATTAAAATAGTGACAAATTGGAGCATATGCAAATGCCGTTTAGTGGATATATGGATAGTGATTTATAAAAATGAGGTAGAGCTAAATACACTAACCATCAAATTGCACACAGCAACCTCAAACTCCTGTGCTCAAGCAATCATCCTACCATCACTGCATACCACCAAGCCTGGCTATTTTTTTCTATTTTTAGTAGGGTCTGACTACTGGGCTCAAGAGATTCCACCACTGGGCCTCCCAGGGCTGAGCTAGCACTATAGGCATGAGCCAGGACCCATTCAGCAAAGTTTTATGGAGCATATTTTGTGTGCAAAGCAGATTCTAAGTGCAGGGGATAGGGTGGGAGCCGGAGTCCCTGTGTTTATATTCTAGCAGTGGTAATGGGAAACACTGTGTTGTTAATTAATTATGCAAAATCGGCTCGGTGCCTGTGGCTCAATGGGCTAAGGCGCCAGCCATGTACACCTGAGCTGGCAGGTTCGTATCCAGCCCCCGCCCGCCAAACAACAATGACGGCTGCAACCAAAAATGGCTGGGTGTTGTGGCGGGCACCTGTAGTCCCAGCTACTTGGGAGGCGGAGGCAAGAGACTCACTTGAGCCCAGGAATTGGAGGTTGCTGTGAGCCGTGATGCCACAGAACTCTATCCATGGTGACAGCTTGAGGCTTTGTCTCAAAAAAAAAATATGCAAAATCAATGAGTATAATACATAGTTGACTGAGGGAGAATGGAATGTGGAGAAAAAGAAAGCAAAGAGGCTTGGCGCCTGATGCTCAGTGGCTAGGGTGTTGGCCTACACGAGGGCTGGTGGGTTCCAACCCGACACTGGCCTGCTAAACGACGATGACAACGACAACAACAACAACAAATAACTGGGTTGTGGTGGGTGCCCGTAATCTCAGTTGCTTGGGAGGCTGAGAAAAGAGAATCCCTTGAGCCCAAGAGTTTGAGATTGCTGTGAGCTGTGATGCCACAGCACTCTACCGAGGGTGACACACTGAGACTCTGTCTCAAAAAAGAAAAGAAAAGAAAAGAAAGCAAGGCAGGAAGGAGGTTTAAGTTGTGATTTTAAATTGGGAACCCAGGGAAGGTCTCCCTGAGAATATAATATTAAGAGACCAGAGGTGAAATGCAAAGTAAAAAAGGCAGCAAGCTACAAAGCCAGGAAGAGAGGCCAGCAAGTGCAAAGGCAGAGGGAATGGGAGACAGAAAGGGGAGGACTCCCAGGTTTGGAGCCTGAAAATCTAGAAGAATGGCATGTCCTTGAAGTGGAGGAGACCTCTGAGGTAGCCAGTGGGTGGGCTGGGGGTGGTTGAAGGGGTGCATGAGGGCTCTTTCAAGGTAAAAGATTGAGGATTGAGGAGAAGAGGATGGGATTAAAGATATCTGCGTGGGGGGGGGCAGAGGCTTATGCCTGTAATCCTAGCACTCTGGGAGGGCGAGCTGGTGGATCTCTTGAGCTCAGGAATTGGAGACCAGCCTGAGCAAGACCCCTGTCTATAGAAAAATAGAAAAAGTAGCCAGGCCTTGTGGTTGGCGCCTGTAGTTTCAGCTACTCGGGAGGCTGAGGCAAGAGGCTCCCTTGAGCCCAGGAGTTTGTGGTTGCTGTGAGCTATGATGATGCCAATGTCTAGGCACTCAACCCCAGACTGACAGAATGAGTCTCTGTCTCAAAAAAAATCTTTCTTTCTGCAAAGTGAAGTTATGTAAAGTGGGAAGAATCCAGAAAGCACCAAGAAGTAAGTGGTTCTGATTGGGAGAGAGGGTGGGGAGCCAGGCCAAGGCCCCACCTGCTCACTCACCTGGCCCTGAGTTCTTCCCTGGGGTTCCGGAGGGGATGGACCAAATGGTGGGCAGTGCCCCTCGAAGCGTCCTAGATCTGAATCCTATAGGGGCCTACCTTAGCCTCTCTGTTATCTCCCTGCTCGTTCTTCAGGCCCTGACCCAGCTGCAATGCCATCCATATTCTGCAAGACCTGAGTCTTGTCTTGCTTCAAGTTGGCCAAGCCTGGTTGGACGCCTGTAGCACAGTGGTTATGGTGCCAGCCACGCAGGTTCAAATCCAGCCCCGGCCAGCTAAAGCAACAATAACTGCAACAACAACAAAAAATAGCCGGTGGTCAGCTCGGCACCTGTGGCTCCACGGGCTAAGGCGCCAGCCAGTACCCCTGGGCTGGCGGGTTCGAATCCAGACTGCCGGCCAAACAACAATGACGGCTGCAACCAAAAAACGGCCAGGCGTTTTGGCAGGCGCCTGTAGTGGGAAGTGGAGGCAAGGGACTTGCTCAAGCCCAGGAATTGGAAGTTGCTGTGAGCTGCGAAGCTACTGCACTCTATCCAGGCGACAGCTTGAGGCTCTGTCTCAAAAAAAAAAAAAAAAAAAATAGCTGGTCATTGTGGTGGGAGCATGTAGTCCCAGCTGCTCTGGAGGCTGAGGCAAAAGACTCTCTTAAGCCCAAGAGTTTGAGGTTGCTGTGAGCTGTGATGCCACTGCACTCTACCGAGGGTGACTCTGCCTCAAAAAGAAAAAAAGAAAAGGGTACGCTTCACTTGTACAGCACTTTTTTGGGTTTTGTTGTTTTTTTAATTTTCAGATTGTTCCTGGGAGGCTGTGGCAAGAGAATCACTTAAACCGAAGATTTGAGCCTGCTGTGGAGCTGTGATGCCACAGCACTCTACCGAGGGTGACTCTTTGAGATTGTTATGAACTCGGGGGCCGGTCCGGAATCTGCTCACCCCTACCCCCCGGACTGCGCCCCGAAAGGCCCAGGGTCTGCGACGGCTTTGCGGCGCCTTCCTGTCCTGAAGGAACCCCAGTTTTCTCCCCAGACGCGCTGTTCCCGAGCGCTCTCGCCCCTTCCCCGAGGGCCGACCCCCCACCCCCCGCCCTCCCGCCGCTGGCCCAGTGTCCCCGGCGCTCTCGGCCACGCGGGGCAGCCTTGGGGTCCGTGTGCTGCGGTTTCCGGCCGTTTTCCTTACTAACACGCGGGGCCTCCCAGGCAGGTCACCAGAGGGGAGCCCGGCCCCGCGGGACCCTGGAACGGGGTCCTTGCAAGCGGGAGCTCAGCCACACGCGGCCCCTCCACTCGTGCAGAAGCAGGTGACAGTGTACGCTTACCTCGGGAAACTGCCCAGTACCGGGTTCCTGCAGGGAGAGCTCTAATAGCTGGAGGAATTCTTGCCGAAGGATTCGGAACGGAGACCTGAGCCTGTCTTGCCACTTATCCCGCAGGATCCTGGATAAAATCCACTTTCCCCTCTCCCCATTACGTTGCGTGTGTCACCCTTCTCTCCAGTCCAGTGCCACTTGTTCCCTAGGATTGCCCATGTTGCCCGCTGCTAACACGGGACCTCGGGTTCTGTTGGCTAAAGTGGCCGCTTCCCCAACATAGCTCAGCAGCTTGCAAAAGGGAATTTTTGCTAGGATGTGGAAGGCCAGGATTTCAGGTTAAGTTTGGCCATTTTTAAGCCATGAAGACTGGATTTATTGCAACAATCACTTAGTGAAAATCGAAATCAAATGTTAAAGGCCATTTCTACTGCAGGACTAGGTAGGAACAAGTCTCCTGAATGATTTCCCTAGGACATCTGGCCAAATAATTCCTGAGCTCTGGTCCCACCCCCACATCCCCACTCTGCTTGGCATTTTCCAACAATGATTTTTTGAAAGGAGGAGCACTTAAAAGCATAGGTGTATTATGCAAGAATAAATGTCAGTGTTTGTCCCATGACAATGGTAGTGACCAGGCTGGTGAGTAAGCTAATTGCTTCAGCCTCAGTGGAACACTGCTTGGGAGTACCCTGTCAGTTGAAAATGTAAACAGCCTTTGACCTAGCAATCTACATTCGGAATTTTATCCTGTAGTTGTACTCCTGCTTGCAAGAAATAACAGGGGAAAGGATATTTATTTCAATAGCATTACTGACACAATCAAAATTATGAAGAGTAGGAAAATATGTGTGTGTGTGTGTGTGTGTGTGTGTTTTCTGAGATAGAGCCTCAAGCTGTCACCCTGGGTAGAATGCCATGGCATCACAGCTCACAACAACCGCCAACTCCTGGGCTTACACCATTCTCCTGCCTCCACCTCCCAAGTAGCTAGGACTACGGCGCCTGCCACACGCGCCAGCTTTTTTTTTTGGCTGGGGCTGGGTTTGAACCTGCCACCCCTAGCAAATGGGGCCGGCGCCCTACTCCTTTGAGCCATGGGTGCTGCCCTATTTTTTTTCTTTCTTTCTTTCTTTTTTTTTGTTGCAGTCAACCTTGTTTGGCCAGTGGGCTGGATTGGAACCCGCCAGCTCAGGTGTTTGTGAATGGTGCCTTAACCGCTTGAGCTACAGGTGCCAAGCCAGAAAATATGTATTTCAGGCACCTGTGGCTCAGTGAGTAGGTTGCCAGCCCCATATACCGAGGGTGGAGGGTTCAAACCCGGCTCCAGCCAAACTGCATCAAAAAAATAGCTAGGCCATTGTGGCGAGCACCTGTGGTCCCAGCTACTTGGGAGGCTGAGGCAAAGAGAATTGCCTAAGCTCGGGAGCTGGAGGTTGCTGTGAGCTGTGACTCAACAGCACTCTACTGAGAGCAATAAAGTGAGACTCTGTCTCTACAAAAAAAAAAAGCAATGAAAAAGAAGACAAAAGTTTTTATCCTCATGAAACTTACATTGTACTGAGAGAAAATAAGTAAATTTGTAGTATCTCAAATGAAGTGCCAAATGGAACAATCCTCAAGGTACATTGAGAAAAAAGACGCAGGCTCAGCGCCTGTAGCACAGTGGTTACAGTGCCAGCCACATGCACCAAGGCTGGCAGGTTTGAGCCTGGTCCCTGCCAGCTAATTAACAATGACAACTGCAACAAAAATAGCTGGGCGTTGTGGCCGGCATCTGTAGTCTCTGCTACTTGGGAGGCTGAGGCAAGAAAATTGCTTAAGCCCGAGAGTTTGAGGTTGCTGTGAGCTGTGACGCCACAGCAGTCTACTGATGGGGGAAGATGGGGGAAATAGTGAGACTCTGTCTCAAAAAAAAAAAAAAGAAAGAAAGAAAAAAAGAGGGCGGTGTCTATGGCTCAAGGAGTAGGGTGCCAGCCCCATATACTGGAGGTGGTGGGTTCAAACCTGGCCCTGGCCCTGGCCAAAAACTGCAAAAAAAAAAAAAAAAAAAAAGAAAAAGAAAAAGAAAAAGATGCACACTGTGTGTTGCATGCTATCATTTGTGTTAAGTATCTATATCGCATGTATTTTTTCTTTTTGTGAGACAGAGTTTCAGTTTGTTGACCTTAGTAGAGTGCTGTGGCATCACAGCTCACAGCAACTTCAAGCTCTTGGGCTCAAGTGATTCTCTTGCTTCAGCCTCCCAAGTAGGTGGGACTACAGGCGTCCACCACAACATCGGGCTAGTTTTTTAGAGACAGGGTCTGGTCTGGCTCAGGCTGGGCTCAAACCTGTGAGCTCAGGTAATCCACTTGGCCTCCCAAGTGCTGGGATTACAGGAATGAGCCACCGCGCCTGGCCTATATAGTATGTATTTTTAAAGCAATTTGTTTATTGCTTAGGCTGGAGTCAATGGGTTGATCATCCCACTGGAGCCTAGACTCCCAGGCTCAAGAAATCTTCCTCCTTAGCCCCTCTAGCAGCTGGGACTATAGGAGCATGCCACCATGCTTGGACTTTTTTTTTTTTTAAAGACAGGGTCTTTATGTTATTTGAGTTGATCTTGAACTCCTACTCTCAGAAGATTCTCCCACTTTGGCATACCCAAGTGTTAGGATTACAGGCAAGAGCCACTATGCTTGGTCATGATTTGGTCTGTATCAGGAAAATAATGGGGGCAGTTTCAGAGGGCTTCATTAAGCCTTCCTCACTCTAACTTTACCTGTAGGAGTGGAATCAATGTTGAGGTCAGACCAGCTGCCATGAATCCCCATTACAATGACATATTTGGGAACTGGGGAAATGATCACCAAGTGCGTTATGAACCCAGTGGACCTACTCTGGGCTGAGTCTCAGCCAGGACTCCATTAATTATCTGATCCTCGAATGTCCTGCAAGAGGGTGGACAGGATGATATTGGCAGTCTCCTGGCATCAATGTCAACTGGGACCTTGTGTTCGCTAGTCCGCAATGTTTGGGTATTATTCTTTACCCAGGGCATGTTACCTGAAGCAAATGACCACAGGCTCCTTTGGGACCACCTACCGCCACAGTAGTACCAGGTCTTTCCTTTTATGGATCTGGCCTCTCCTTCAATCATTGAGTTTCAGGTCCAAAAATTGGGCAAGAGAACATAACTTTTTTTTTAAAACAGTCTCACTTTGTCACCTGGGTAGAGTACTGTGACATCATAGCTCACAGCAACCTCAAACTCTTGGACTTGAGCAGTCCTCTTGCCTCAGCTTCCCAAGTAGCTGGGACTATAGGTGCCTGCCACAACACCTGGCTAGTTTTTCTGTTTTTAGTAGAGACAGGGGTCTTGCTCTTGCTTAGGCTTATCTCTGAAATCCTGAGCGCAAGCAATCACCTGCCTTGGCCTTCCTGAGTGCTAAGATTACAGGCCCACCATAATATAACTGTTTACTGCTACTGCCCTTATCCTCCTGATCATCCAGGCTTGATTTCTTTATGTATAAATTAAGTTTGAACCTGACCCTTGGACCTTGCCTCTTTATTATCTGGAGTCTGAGGGTTGAGTGGTATCATCTGGCCTTTATTGTTTCAGGGAGTGTTCCTATTATCCAAATTGGTGCCAGAGACTAGAGTTTCCATCACAATAGCCCTAGACCCCAGAGAAGATGTACTACTGAACTTAGTGGTGATGGTGACCTTCTTTTTTTTGAGACAGAGTCTCACTTTGTTGCCCTTGGTAGAGAGCCATGGCTTCATGGCTCATAGCAACCTCCAGCTCCTGTGCTTAGGCGATTCTCTTGTCTCAGCCTCCCAAGTAACTGGGACTACAGGCGCCCGCCATAACGCCCGGCTATTTTTTTGTTGCAGTTCGGCCAGGGCCAGGATGGTGACCTTCTTAATAGCGCATTCCTTATTGCTTTGGCAAGTAATATATTTTCTAGTCACTCTTGTGGATTTTTCAGCCTTAACTATTCACAGTACAGTGGGTGCTACTCTATTATAGCATGCTTACTTCTTCTTTTTGTGTGTGTGTGTGTGTGTGTAGAGAGAGAGTCTCATTTTATCGCCCTCATTAGAGTGCTGAGGCGTCACACAGCTCACAGCAACCTCCAATTCCTGGGTTTAGGCGATTCCCTTGCCTCAGCCTCCCGATTAGCAGGGACTATAGGCGCCCGCCACAACGCCCGGCTAATTTTTTTGTTGCAGTTTGGCCGGGGCCGGGTTTGAACCCGCCACCCTGGTATATGGGGCCAGTGCTCCACTCACTGAGCCACAGGCGCCGCCCCAGCATGCTTACTTTTTTAAGTTATTTCTTTCTTCCAACTTTTGCTATAATTCTGGCATCTCTACCCCATTTAATGGGGACTGTTTTTTTCCATGCTTTGGAAAAAAATCCTAGTAGTAGGATTGCACCGTCTCTTTCAGCAAATCCTGAAAGCACCATCTGGTTCCAGGTTCTTTTGTTTTTAGAGACAGAGTCTCATTTGGTTGCCCTTGGTAGAGTGCGGTGGCGACACAGCTCATAGCAATCTCCATTTCTTGGGCTTAGGCAATTCTCTTACCTCAGCCTCCCAAGTAGCGAGGACTACAGGCACCTGCCACAACACCCAGCTTTTTTTTTTTTTTAATTTATTGTTGGGGATTCATTGAGGGTACAAGAAACCAGGTTGCACTGATTGCATTTATTAGGTAAAGACCCTCTTACAATCGTGTCTTGCCCCCAAAAGGTGTGCCACACACCAAGACCCACCCCCTCACTCCTCTCTCTCTGCTCTTCCTTTCCCCACCCCTCCCTCATTCTTTCTCTCTCTGCTCTTCCCTTTCCCCACCCCCACCGTGTCAATAATTGTCCTCATATCAAACTTGAGTACATGGGATTCATGCTTCTCCATTCTTGTGTTGCTTTACTAAGAATAATGTGTTCCACTTCCATCCAGGTTACTACAAAGGCTGTAAAGTCTCCATTTTTTTTTAATGGCTGAATAGTATTCCATAGTGTACATATACCATAGCTTGTTAATCCATTCCTGGGTTGGTGGGCATTTAAGTTGTTTCCACATTTTGGCGATTGTAAATTGAGCTGCAATAAACAGTCTAGTGCAAGTGTCCTTGTGGTAAAAGGATTTTTTTCCTTTTGAGTAGATGCCCAGTAATGGGATTGCAGGATCAAATGGGAGGTCTAGCCTGAGTTCTTTGAGGGTTCTCCATACTTCCTTCCAAAAGGTTGTATTAGTTTGTATAACATGCATATTATTAACTAGAATATTTGTTTACAGTTCTTAGTTTTTTTGAGAAGATTCACATGTAATGAAATGCAAAAATATCATTCTATCTATTTTGATATGTACACATAGCTTACAACGAAACCCTATCAAGATAAAGATTATTATCATCACCTTGGAAAGTCCTTTCATGCCTTTTCACAATCTGTGATAACCTCCCTCTCCCAAATTAAATTGATTTAATTTTTTAAATTAAATATTAGTTTTGCTTGTTCTATAATTTTATAAAAATTGAATTGCATAAACAAAATGTATTCCTTTTATAAATTTTCTTTGACTTAACATGTTCTTGCAACGTCCATGTTAATGCTTACATTCCTGTATTATTCCTTTTAATCACGTACTAATATACCACCATTTCTTTAGTCATTCTTCTCTTGATGGAAGCTAGGCTTTTTCCAGTTTTGAGCTATAGTGAATAGAACTGTTATGGAGATCCTTGCTCACTTTATTTTCTTAAAGTGTATTTTGATATTGGCTCAGCGCCTGTGGCTCAATGGGCTAAGGCACCAGCCACGTACACCTGAGTTGGCGGGTTCGAATCCAGCCTGGGCTGCCAAACGACAATGATGGCTGCAACCAAACAATGGCCGGCGTTGTGGTGGGTGCTACTTGGGAGATGGAGGCAAGAGACTCACTTGAGCCCAGAAGTTGGAGGCTGCTGTGAGCTGTGATGCCACAGCACTCTATTCAGGGTGACAGCTTGAGGTTCTGTCTCAAAAAAAAAAAAAAAGAAGTGTATTTTGATATTAACATAGCTATGTCAGCTATATTTAGGTTAGTTTTTGCATTGTACATCTTTTCCCATTCTTTTATCCTCAACAGTCTAGTATTCTTATATATGTATTAGGTGTGTTTCTTGCAATCAATATATGATCTATAGTTGGATTTTGATTTATCTGTCTTTTCATTCAAATCTTATTTTATCTGTATTTTCATTCTTTGTCTTTTCATTTGAATTCCTTATATTAAAACTTTCATAATTATTGACATATTTAGCATTAAATACCTTATATTACTATGTTTTTTCTATTGTCTCACCCTTTAATGAGTCTTTTTTCTTCATTTGCCTTCTTTTAGATCAAGTAAGATTATTATTCTCTTTTCCTCCTGTATTTGTTGTAAACATATATAGTATGCTGTTACTATTTTTTTGGTGGTTACCATAGAGATTATGACACACATCCCTGGCTTATCAGAGTGGAGTGAACATTGTTACTTTTACCTTCTTCCAGAAAATTCAAGAGCCTCAGGACACTTTGACTATTATTTATTTTCCTCCCCATTTTCATATCTCTTTTGCATTTCATCTACTTCATTATTTGCATTTTTAAACTCTGTAATGTTGCTGTTGTTTTATCCTGTTAATATTCATTTAGGCTTCACACATATTTATTAATTCATTACTCTTCATCTTTTCTCTATCTCTGAATGCCTATCCATTTTTATTCTGATTAAAGAATATTTTTAAGTACTTTCATTAATGTGTGTCTACTATGATTAATTCTCTCAATTTTTGCTTGTCAAAATATTATTTGCCATTTGACAGTTCTTCCTGAAGAATATCTTCTCTTGAAAGGAAATGCTGGGTCGACATTTGTTTTATTTCAGGACTTTGAGGTTGTCATTCTATGTTTTCTGGCCCTCATCTCCCTTTTATTTTGTGGAAAAGCTGGCTGAAGTCGGGCTAATTGTGTTACCTGTGCAGATAATTTGTCCTTTCTCCCCCCACCTTGTTGCTTTCATAATATTTCTGTTTATTTTTCAGCAATTCTACTACAAAGTATATGGATTTGCATTTATTTCTACGAAT
This sequence comes from Arctocebus calabarensis, assembly GCA_963573935.1. NCBI lineage: Eukaryota > Metazoa > Chordata > Mammalia > Primates > Lorisidae > Arctocebus > Arctocebus calabarensis. The sequence goes on along the minus strand of CAUYON010127750.1, from coordinate 8,986 downwards.
ACATGGTATTTATCTATCTTACCTACGGCTAATGGTAATTCCTGAATCTGTGGGTTAGTGGCTTTTATGAAGTTTTCCAAAATAATTGGTGTATTTGCTGCTACCCTATTCTGTCTCCTCCTTCCAGGACTTCTATTGTTCTTCCTATCCCAACTCCATTTTTCCCTCTCTCTTCTGTCTTTTCTCTCTCTATCTTTCAATGCTTCAATATGAATATTCCCTTCTATCCTATTCCTGAGTTTTTTTCTTTAGTTGGACTACTCTATTATTACATCCCTTCAGTAAGTTTTTAATTTTGGTTATTGTATTATTTGGTTCTCGATTTCCATGTGGCTCTCATCAATAATTTCTAATTATCTGCTGAAATTCTTGTGTTTTATCTTATCCAATATAGTGAGCTTGGTTATTTTAAAGTCTTTATCTGCTAAGTCTGGTATCTAGAGCCCCTGTTTTTGTTTCTATTACCTGTTGTTTTCCATCAGTTCTCATTGTTTTTTGTCTCCATATGCACATGGTCATTTTTTCTAGTGTGCCAGACATACATATATTTGAAATAGGAAAGACATAATTTAAAGCCCAGATGTTATCTTCCTCCATAGTATTTGCCCTGCTTCTGCAAACTCCTGAGGCTCTAGCAATTCAAAATTATGTTATCCAGTTTCAGAATTTGAAATGACTGCAAGGTGAATTGCAGTTTCCACTGAAGATCTGCCTACCTTTGGATCCTCCATATGTAGTTTTGTGGAGCCCCAACCCAGTGACGGTGAAATCCAGTGCTGGAGGTTTATTTTATTTTATTTATTTATTTATTTAGTTAGTTAGTTAGTTTTGAGGCAGAGCCTCAGCCTGGATAGAGTGCTGTGGCATCACAGCTCACAGCAACCTGTAATTCCTGGGCTCAAGGGAGTCTCTTGCCTCCGCCTCCCACGTAGCTGAGGCTACAGGTGCCCACCACAACGCCCGGCCATTTTTTGGTTGCAGCCATCATTGTTGTTTGGTGGGCCCCGGGCTGGATTCGAACCCGCCACCTCAGGTGTACGTGGCTGGCGCCTTAGCCCGCTGAGCCACAGGTGCCGAGCCCAGTGCTGGAGGTTTAAACAGTGGATTCTTGGGTGGTCTGACAAAGAATTGAAAGACGCACCACTAAGGAACACAGAGCCACAGAAACAGAGTAGGACAGATGACTGTCCCTTGTAAAAACAGAGGCAGAGCAAAGCCTGCTTGCTACCCTCAAGGGCCATCTGTCCCCATTCCTTCCGGAAGGCTCTTCAAGCCACTCAGGGAGCGCCCTGGCCAGAGGCTCTTGGTTGACACACCCCTCCTGAGCAGACTGGGCAACCAGGATTAAGGAAAGAGTACACGCCAAGTTAAAGTATCAGAGTTTATTGAAAGACATTGAAAAGCTCTATAGTTAAGACAAAGGCTCAACAGTAGAGGGGTGGCAGAAATGGCTTACTATCCCGCACTGAAATCTTTACTTCTTATGTATCCAAAGCTACCCTTTTCTAGTGTGATATTCTTCCTTAAAGTACATAGTCCCAGCAACTCCACTCTGCTCTCCTGTGAAGCCATTGAAGCCGGTGTTCCTGGAGAGCATCAGAGTCTCCTACTCTTGTCCTGGATGGCATTCCTTGATGACCTTGGTGCAAGCTCAACACCTATTATGGAAAGAAGTAATTCTAAAATTAATCTCAGCATCATTCACTCTGCAGGAAAGAGGACTTGCCCCACCGTCTTATGACCCCCTTTCTCAGCCTCCATCTGCCTGTAGATAAGTTTACTCCTATGTTAATCTCCTCTGGCCCTGTGCTTTGTTTTGTTAATTTCTGTTTACCTCAGGCCTGCTCCCTGCTTTTCAGAGACTCCCTCTGAATAATAGATAGGGGCTACATTTTGCAGAGACCCCCTTCAACAAGAGCTCACCCTTCCAGAAAGCTTTAGCTCTAATCAACACTTCAGCTTCTTTTTTTTTTTTTGAGACAGAGCCTCAAGCTGTCACCCTGGGTAGAGTGCAGTGGCATGGCAGCTCACAGCAACCTCCAATTCCTAGGCTCAAGCGAGTCTCCTGCCTCTGCCTCCCAAGTAGCTGGGACTACAGGCGCCCACCACAACACCTGGTCATTTTTTGGTTACAGCCACCATTGTTGTTTGGCAGTCCAGACTGGATTTGAACCTGCGAGCTCAGGTGTACATGGCTGGCGCTTTAGCCCATTGAGCCACAGGTGCCGAGCCTCCACTTCAGCTTCTTAGCCTCTTAATCTTCCGTCGGGAACCAACACGTGCCTCTAGGAGAAGGCTGGCTTCAAAAGTTAGGCTGACCTACCTGAGCCTCGGTCTTCCTCCAGAAGGTGGCATCTTCATGCTTTGCTGTCTCATTTGCTCTAAGATGTCTTCAAACAGAGGTTTTCTAATTCTAGTTTTCTTCAGAGGGAATGATCGATCCAAATTACCTAGTCTCCTATTACCTGAAGCAGAAATCATTGTCCTATATTTCAGTGAACATTCTAGCCTCAGCACAAACATAATGTAATAAAATCTTATTTGTCAGCAAATCATGCCTTTTAAAAATAGCTAACTTAAAGCAGTAAGTCTATCATTTGATAAATGAGGGAAAAGACAGTTTTTCTACATATTCTGTGTATCATTAAAAATTATAACTACACAATTATGCATAATGACTGATAAAATCACTTATACTATGTGCAAAGATATGCTAAAAATTTTTTTAATCCTATAAGGGTGAAGAAATTGTTTATTTCTGTTCAAAGAAATTTAAGAGTGAACTTCTCTGTCGAAAAGGGTAGGGGATACTAATTTAGGGATTTTCATTCCAAATTAAAGAAACTAAAACTTGGCAGATTGGTGAATGTTTTAGGAAATCTATGCCTAGGGATAAAATGAGATATAATCTCTTCTTATAATTGAGATTGAAAGATGGGAAATCAAGTCATTTTCATAAACTCGTAGAAGAGGCCTCCTTTTAAGTCTTTTTTTTTAATCGTCCAGCTTATTTAGGTGTTGATAAGTAGTTTCTGTTCTGTAACTGTGCACTTTTGCTTCCTAGAGTCTCTTCTCTCATTTGAGTAAATTATAATACACAACATTAAATATATTTTATAAACCCAATAAAACAGAACTTTTTTTTTTTTTTGAGACAGAGCCTCAAGCTGTCACCCTGGATAGAATGCTGTGGCATCCCAGTTCATAGCAACCTCCAATTCCTAGGCTCAAGCGAGTCTCCTGCCTCCGCCTCCCAAGTATCTGGGACTACAGGCACCTGCCACAATGCCTGGCCATTTTTTGGTTGCAGCTGTCATTGTTGTTTGGCGGGCCTGGGTTGGATTCAAACCCACCAGCTCAGGTGTACGTGGCTGGCACCTTAGCCCGTTAAGCCACAGGTGCCGAGCCAAAACAGAACATTTTTAAAACTCAATTTTTCTCTTGTAATGTTAGTTTCTTGTGTAATAAAAATGCATAAAGAAAAAAGTTAAAGAAAAACAGTAGGAGAAACTATCACATTCCTACTAGTAATAACAGTACTTTAGTACTTTATATGTCTAGAAATTAACATAAAAAGAAATGTGTAAATATGGAGTTTATATGAACAAACATTTTTCTTAGTTTTCTAAAGATGTTTCAATTTTAAGAATTATAAAACCCTTCATGGACTGAAAAGCAGAATCCAAAATTAAAGGACCAAGGCCAGGCACAGTGGCTCACACCTGTAATCCTAGCGCTTTGGGAGGCCGAGATAGGCGGATTGCTTGAACTTGGGACTTTGAGACTAGCCTGCGTAAGAGCAAGACCCATCTCTAAAAAGGGCATTGTGGCGAGCACCTGTAGTCCCAGCTACTTAGGAGGCTGAGGCATGAGAATCACTTGAGCTTAGGAGTTTGAGGTTGTGAGCTGTGATAGCACAGTACTCTACCCAGGTTCACGGAGTGAGACTGAGTTTCAAAAAAACTTAAAAAAAAGTAAAAGTAAATATAAAATAAAATAAAAATTAAGTGACCACAATTTTTTCTTACCAAGTTGTCTAGGTGGTTTGGGGGAAAGTAGACCAACCCTTTTATTTTATTACTCAGTGTTCAGAATCATGTCTCAAAGAGGCCCAAGTCACTGAATATTCAGGCTTCAATTCGGATACTTTCCTCATGCCTTTGAATTATTTCAAATTTCATTTATTATTGATCATGTGTAGATGCTCTCATCTTTTGCACGTGAAATGAAAAATGGACTCGGTCGTTTGGTCAAAATACCAAATCATTAATAAAATAATTGATAAAAGATGAACCTCAGAAAGATAAATTCTATTTACCTGGAATTATTTTTAGAGTGAGTATAAATAATTTCTGACTTTATCTAAGAAATGCTAGACATTTTCTTCCCAATGACATTTCTCTAAATGAGGAAGAAAAATGTCTAGAAGCCTGACTGGTGGAATTATCTTTTCAACAGTAATTATCTTTGTATACTACACAGAATGACACCTAAGTAATTTGCCTCTTACCACATATGTTCTGATAATAATTCTGCTCATGCATTAAGGTGAACAGCAGCACGAGGTGGAAAGCTAATCATTGATAACAGTATTATTTTAGATCTACTTATGCTATTGATTTCATTTGTTTTCTTATATGTCATTTTACTCACAGTAAACTAGAAACATTGCCTAAACTACCAGCTGCTTGCGTGGTGTTCAGAGTCGAGGTCACCAGAGCTTCCTAAGCAAGATTTTCCATCAATACCCTGAGGATTCAGGGAAGGCTCTAGTGTCTGCTGGACTCCCCTTTCATACAGACCTTGCCATTTTATGTACAGCAGCCACTTCCAATTTTTCTCTTTATTTGGGCACGGCTGGGAAGAAGGAAGAAGCCAGGTTTATTTGGGGGACAAAATTTTTTTTCAAACTTCTCCTCCGTCCTCCCTGTAAGATTAAGGAGTATGTCAGTTAGTAATTGGCATATATGACAAACACTAGTTTTCACAAGCAAATTGCATTACTAATTTGTAAAGAGACATGAATCCTCCTAGAAAAAACAGTATAGTTATTTACTTCATAAGCTGGTGTGCCTCCAGGGGAAAAGTGTGTTAAAAATAGGAATTGGGAGGCTTGGTGCCTGTGGCTCAGCGGGCTAAGACCCCAGCCACGTATACCTGAGCTGGCGGGTTCGAATCCAGCCCCGGCCCACCAAACAACAATGATGGTTGCAACCAAAAAAATGGCCGGGTGTTGTGGCGGGCACCTGCAGTCCCAGCTACTTGGGAGGCGGAGGCAAGAAACTCGCTTGAGCCCAGGAATTGGAGGTTGCTGTGAGCTGTGATGGCACAGAACTCTATCCAGGGTGACAGCTTGAGGCTCTGTCTCAAAAAAAGAAAAAAGAAAATAGGAATTGGGGCTCCTAAAGGCTGTGGTGCAAGAGCAGAAGCTATAAGCTATTTAACCGGGACTCAACTGCATTTCTGGGACTCAGCTGCATAATCTGAAAAGGCTGGTACAAAACAAAGCAAAGCAAGAATTAGTTAGTAATTAACACTGCATATTAACAACAGCAGAGTCCAGTGTCATCGAAGATGAAGTCAAGTGATGATTACATAAACGAGAAATGAAAGTTTGTTCTGAAATATTTTGTGGAAAAAATACATATAACATCTTAAACTCAACTGGTTTAAAAATTCAGATGAAGTGTCTAATTTTTCCAGTAATATTCAGCCAACAGTTATGATACACATCAATTTGATTTTATGGTCTATTGTGGGGAAGAGGAAAGAGCAGAAAGGGAAGAGAAGATAGAGAGAGCTCTAATGAAAAAAGAAAGACAATAAGTGAGTCTGGAAGGTCAAGATTCAACCTCAAGGGCAGCGCCTGTGGCTCAGTGGGTAGGGCGCTGGCCCCATACGCCAAGAGTGGTGGGTTCAAACCCAGCCCCGGCCAAACTGCAACAAAAAATAGCTGGGTATTGTGGCAGGCGCCTGTGGTCCCAGCTAACTGGGGAGGCTGAGGCAAAAGAATTGCCTAAGCCCAGGAGTTGGAGGTTGCTGTGAACTTTGACACCACAGCACTCTACTGAGGGCAATGGGGTAAGACTCTATCTCTAAAAAAAAGATTCAGCCTCATAAAGATCCTTCAGGCCTGGACACTGGTAGGTCATATGATAATTCCTTTCTTCCTGAGACAAGGTAGGAGGCTTAGTTCCCTAGATGAACCTGCTAACCCCAACTAAGGGAAATTTCCAAGCTATATAGCGCTTTCTTCCTTTTATTTTCTACTTTTCTTCTTCTACTTCTTTTTAAAACTCGTTCCTTATTTTATTAGGCAATTTTTTTTTAGTATTTCTTTATGTTCTAGACATTGGAGTTAAAGCAGAGAAGAAGCAAGATATGCCTTCATGGATCTAACATTCTAGTGGGATAGAAACAATGAAAATAAATAATTTTTGAGGAAAAATATGCCATGGATTATACTCTTAGGAATATAGATACATGGGAGCTGGCGGGTTCGAATTCAGCCCGGGCCTGCCAAACAACAATGACAACTACAACCAAAAAATAGCTGGGTGTTGTGGTGGGCTCCTGTAGTCCCAGCTACTTGGGAGGCTGAGGCAAGAGAATTGCTTAAGCCCAGGAGGTTGCTATGAGCTGTGATGCTACAGCACTCTACCTAGGGTGACAGCTTGAGACTCTGTCTCAAAATAAATAAATAAATAAATAAATAAATAAATTCATACATAAATACATAAATAAATAAAAAATAAAATAAAATTATAGAAATCTCTCTGCCATTAAATTTTTCTTTGAGCAAAACATAACTACACTCCAGAAGGTAGAAGGGAAGAGGAGAGGGCAGGGGTGGGAGGGTATGGGAGGTGGGAAAGTATTTGGGGGGGGACCTCACCTAATGTGCATGATGCAATGGTACATTTCAAAACTATTTAAGAAATGAGAATATTTGTGATGGATGTGTTACTTAGTTCAATGTAAACATTTCACAGCGTATATTGAAGCAGTACCCTGAACCCCATAAATGCATCCATGTACAAAGTTATGATTTAATAAAAAATAATTAAAAAAATTTTTTTTTGTAGTTTTGGAAACTGATGGGAATGGGATTGGGTGAGGGGACTGGATGGAGGAGCTGGAGGAAGAAAGGCGTAAAGAGATCCGGAAGTGCTTCTTAGAGTGGTCGGAAGTGGACTGAGAGACAACAGGAAGAACTCTGAGGCCTAGTTGGAGGGGAGGAGTTTGGAGACGAGTTTAGATTGGTTGCCAAGGAAGTAGGAGGGAAAGAGGGTGGAGGCCATTGTCTGGTTGAGGGAGGAGCTGAGTATGGCGGAAGGTTTGAATAGGTTTTGTTTAGGGAGATAGAGGGTAGAAAGAGTTCTTTGTTACAAGAATGTTGGAATTACCTGAACATGAATTAGGCTTGGTTTTAAGACAGGAGAAGCTCTGAATGTAGGGGACCTTGCTCTATTTGCCAAGGCGCTTACAATAGTTATATAAGTTTTGGATTAAAGAAAAATTAAGTGATCTATAGCTTGACTAGATACTTTGGTTATTTAGTTTGTAAAGTGGCCACACCTGGGTAGAGCGTTTAATTCTTTTGGTTTTTAAGTTTAATCCTAATTTTACCAGGTCACATAATAAGTATCCTAAGGGGGAGTTAGGTGAGATAGAATAGCTTGCACCCATGGCGACTCGTCGTGGAAATAAAGCATGAGCGAAATCAGGACCTGGACAAAGAGGGGACGTCGCCCCTTCTCTTCTGTGGTGGAGAAAAGGAGGACACAACTTAGGACAGCGGTCACTATCTTAAATCTGCGTCAGACCCTTGGGGCCAAGGAGAGCTTGAGACCTGGCGCCAGGAATTTTGGTGCCGGGCGTGAAAGTACTGAACTAGGCCATGCAAGGTTAAAGGGAATTGGGAGCTCAAGCATCCAGAAATGGGTGAATCACCAGGAATGTCAGCAGCCTAGCTCACTCCCATAGGGGTACTTACCGAGTTCAGAGGAGGTTGGTGTTGAGTGCTGGCCTTGGTGGATGGACACAAGCAGATAATGGTGGTGAGTGCTGGGAGTGTGAGAAGAAGATAGGGAGCTCTCAGGAGCTTCGAGCATTCCCTAATTAGATTTTCATCTGGTGTCAGATCCTTCTGACACCAGATGAAAGGGGGGCACTCGACCGGCATAAACCTCACAGAACACCAAGGCTTGTACGAAAGGTCTTTATTGGTGGGGGATGCTGCAGAGCAGCATTAAGGAGGAGAGAAGAGGGAGAGAGAGGGAGGGAGAGAGACGGGGGAAGAGAGGAGAGGAGAGAGAGAAGAGAAGAGCAAATAATTTTTTTTCTTTGGAGTATGTTGTCAAATATACTATTTTTCACTTGCCTATTTTTATTTTTTATTTATTTCTTTATGTTTTTGAGACTGAGTCTCACTCTACCACCCAGGTGCGAGGGCAGTGGTGCAATCACAGCTCACTGCAACCTCAAACTCCCTGGCTTACGGGATCCTCCCACCTCAGCCTCCTGGGTATCTGGGACTATAGGCATGCACCACCACAGATAAATTTTCTATTTTTGGTAGAGATGGGGTCTTGCTATATTGCCCAGGCTGGTCTCCAATTCTGCCCTCAAGTGATCCTTCTGTCTTAGCCTCCCAAAGTTCTAGGATTAAAAGTGTGAACCACTGCACCTGGCCGTTTTTCTATGATTGGATATGTGCTCCCAATTTTGAAAATGGGTTATACTTCACAAACGTTGCTCTTTTCCTACAATTAAACTAAAAAGGAAATATAATCTCACATTCTAATTTATGTTTTGCTGTACTGTGGTTAATATTTTGTATTTTTTTTAAATCTAAAGAGATTTGCAAACCATTTAAAGAAGTTAAAAGTCAAAAACAGCACTTCTAAATATTTATTTATTTATTTGAGACAGAGCCTCAAGCTGTCACCCTGGATAGAGTGCCATAGCATTACAGCTCACAGCA
>CAUYON010127740.1:0-59438 GCA_963573935.1 Arctocebus calabarensis | reverse complement strand
TTGAATACTTTGATATCAATTTATGAAGTTGTAATTGAGTTTATTGTTTAAATATGGTATCTCAACATACATAAGCTACAATTGATAATAAAACAATGATTTTTAAATGACATGCTGATATAGAGCACTTTAACTTTGCAGTATTTTGATAGATGCAGAAATAAAGAAAGGATATCTGTAAACTGTTGAAAAGAAAAGTATTCATTGATGATTGTAATAACCCAGTCTAATAACATAAAGTTATCTTATATTTATGCCATTGAAGATTCATTCTATGTGTGAATGATTCTTTATTCCATATAAAGTGGTTTGACTAATTCAGAAAATGTACAATATTGGAAACATCAGAAAATGAGCATCTTTTTGCAATGAAATTATCTTATGCTATAAATGTTAAACATTTGGCATTCAATTCTAGAAAACCTCTGAAATTTCTAGTTTTCTTTAAATGTTTGAAATGAAAATGCCCATTCATGCAATGAGCTCCATGTCACTGGAACTGGTAATATCTGCTGTGGTTGATATTTTAGGGTAATGTATTATATAAAATAGCAAATTTTCCAGGAAATAACATTTCTGGCCTTTGCCAGAAAACATTTCAAAACATAATCCCTTTGATTATTTTTACAGCGTATTTTATATGTGATACAGGACAGGTGGCCCCCCAGCCAGCTCAACCAAGCTGAGCTGGAGGACCTTCCCCCTCCTCCCTGGCAGTATTGGTGCCATGGCAGCCAGCAGAGGAACCAGCGGGCTAAAGGCTTGGTAAGGGGGGTACGGCCCATCGGAGGCTCTAGTAGCCAGAGGGGCCAGACAATTGCTGGGGAGACACCAGCACCTTGGGATCTCCTTCCCCTTGCACTTATAACTGAACAAAGAACCTCCATTTCCTATGCCTAGGTCAATTTCATGTAAGTTTCCTAGGCCTCAATTCTATGAATGGACTGTGTCCATTTATTAATACCTTGCCTCAGTGGAAAGGACTGCATCCATTCATTTTCCGGCCTCATATAACTACAAGAAACCCATGCGACTATGTATACCCCCGACAAACAGCCCATGGAGAGAGAGCTTCTCCCTCCTCCACCCCACCCACTTGAGTTTTTTGTCTCTGCCAGGAGCTTTGGTGTTTTTGAATTCTTTTCTTTTCTATGAATAAATTATGTCTTACCAGTGATCTGTGGTCCATGGATTCATTCTTTGAATCACCAAGACCAAGAACCCACTGAAGACAGAAATTCTGGTATCATGAGGATTTTCCATCTTTGAAAGAGAAAAATGAACAAAATTTAAGCTTTGTATGATGTCTTGAGGATAGTAATAACTATCAACACACACAATGCAATGTAATCTAGGTGTGTCTTTGAAGTTTTAACTGGTGGTTCATCTTCTAAAAATAGTTTAAACTTCTATACTTTCTGATTTTTTTTTTGTTGTTGTTTTTTAGGTCTTAGATCATTTCACCTGCTAGCCTCAAATCTCTTTCTATTTTTAGCTAGCCTTCCAAGTTTGCTTCTTCTAAAATACTAGATACTGTTAATTAATCTTTTTATAATTTTCTGTAACTTTTAACTTATTAACTATAAAAGTTATAACTTTTAACTATAATCTTATTATAATTTTCTGCAACTCTTAACTTTTCATGCAAATCTTCCATGATTTGTGACCACATCAAGCATAATTGAGCTTTGGAATGTGGGAAACTCAAATGAGAATCACAGGTAGGGTAGTAGAGGAAATTATATTATTGTTTTAAATGTCACTAGATTAATTTATATTGCTAATTATCTCTGCCATAGTGAATCACATAAATTATATTTGTTAAAAATAAAATAGATAAGGTGGCTTTTGTGGCTCAAAGGAGTAGGGCATCGGCCTCATATGGCAGAGGTGGCAGGTTCAAATCCAGACCTGGCCAAAAAAATAAAACATAAAATAAAAAACTGCAAAAATAAATAAATAAAAATGAAACAGATATACACACACAAATTCCAAAAGCCCGATTTAGCCATTTAAAAAGTATCTTTTTTTGTATCATGTCAACTAGTTAACATGACTGTATAGTCTGTTGGATGTAGTACAGTTTCCAAAATTAAATTACATAAGAATACTTCACCACAGGCTTGGCGCCTTTGGCTCAACGGGCTAAGCTGCCAGCCATGTACACCTGAGCTGGCGGGTTCGAATCCAGCCCAGACCCGCCAAATAACAATGACGGCTGCAACCAAAAAATGGCCGGGCGTTATGGCGGGCACCTGTAGCCCCAGCTACTTGGGAGGTGGAGGCAGGAGACTCACTTGAGCCCAGGAATTGGAGGTTGTTGTGAGCTGTGATGCCAAAGCACTCTACCCAGGGTGACAGCTTGAGGCTCTGTCTCAAAAAAAAAAAAAAAGAATACTTCACCATGTCTTTTAGCTACTGGAAAGCTTCAGAATAAGTTTTTTAATACAGCATTCACAAAAACACAATAATAAGTCTTCTATTTAAACCACTGCTTTTCTGTTGTCTTAATTATTAGTCCAAAATCTTCAAAATTATTTCTACCAAGAGTGTTCAAATATTTCAGTGAGATACTTTCTAACTTTTTTTAATTAATGGTATTTCCTTGAACATTTTGTTACATTCTAATATTTTAAATGTTTATGTGTCCTTAATAGTAAATGATAAAATCACATGGTTGTAGCTACAAATGTATTACTAAGTGTGCAAAATAAATCCATGAAGTTCTTTAAAAAAGAAAATTGGGCTGCGTGTGATGGCTTGCAGCTGTAGTCCCAGCTACTTGGGAGGCTGAGGCAGAAAGATGGCTTAAGTCCAGGAATTTGAGGTTACAATCAGCTATGACGACACCCAGGCAGCAAAGTAAGACCCTAGTTAAAAACAAACAAAAAATCACAACAAAAATTTTTATAAGAACTAGTTATTTTAGGTATCCACATGCAAAATAGATTGATAACTAAAAATGCTTCAATAGTCTCCAAAAATTACCTGAGCAATCTCTGCTAAAATAGTAAAAATTTCACATAGCTGTATTTTGTATTTAAAGTAGCATTTCTATTCCATTCTCCTGCAAATTGTTGTCCTAATATGATGATATTTTAATGTGTGTAGATGATTGATCACCATATAATATATATATATATAATATATATAAAGAATTTAAGTTCTTTAAAATAATTTCCTATGACCAGTTACTTCATTGGAAATGTATCCCAAATTAAAATGGATGAGGATTTTGATTTTTTATTTAGTCTATGTATTAATGTTGTATTCTGTTAAATTATTCTTTAAAATAGTTATATTCTCTTATATATTATGTTTTAGATTTTAAAAGTATTAAATGATTTCATATAAATGAATATTAGTGATATCACTCATTTATTTGTATTATTTTTGAATTATATTCTGGTTATTGAATAGTTATTGTTAGGAATAGTATCTCAAGAAAGACAGAAGTTGTGTGGCATACCATTTAAGTATCACAGGATGAAAAATCTTTCAAAGAAATCAGAGGAAGTACTTAGTTTCTTTTAGTTTTTACTGTTGATTAAAGTCCCCAAGTTTAGTGAAGTTATTTTGGTACTATATCAAATTTTTTCACTAATAATGCAAATAATTTTGCCTAATGGTACATATAACTGAAGGTGAATGAACCTATAGGAAACTTACCAGTTTAATATCATATTTCAAATTATTATCCTAACATTTATTTGTTGACTTGTCCATAAATATTCTATCTTCTTTTATCCCCTTTGAGTTTGTTGTTACAAGCTCATTTTTACATTTGTTATGATTATGATTTTATATTTTTAAAGTTATGCTTCAGCATTACCTATAATAAAAATTATTTTAATTATTAATTGATACATTAAGATCTCTGTAACAAATTTGCAAAGCATTACCTATTCATTAGAATAGTTCACTTTCTTTACTTAACAAAAGTATAACAAGAAGGATTTCTCAAGGCTTACAAGATGACTAGTATTGTGTATTTTCATTTATTTCTAAATACGAAAAATTTAATGTAAAAATAAAACCGGATAGAAAGATGAATGTATGTGCATATGGTAATTTCATAGAGATGCATGCATCATCACTTAATAGTTGAAAATAATTATCACTTTATTTACTCATTTTAGTGGAGTAGTAAAATAGACTTACATCTGAGCAGAATTAATCTTAATTAAATATTGCTTTTTTTTATGTAATACATATTAAACCCAAGACTGCCTTTGCCTTTTTGCAGTTAAATGCCCTTTTTCCCATTTGAACTTGTAGTGTGAAAGCTTTTGTGGAAAATAACCATCACATATTGACAAAAATTGTCATTTGGGGACACTGGAAAATATGGAGCTAAAAAATTCCATATTAATCATTATATTAGCACATTTTTTGGCAGAATTCACAAACTTAGTTAGGTTTATATACAAATAAATTGTGTAAACAAATAAACTAGAAGAGGTGGCATGATACCAATGATAATCAGTAAACTAGTACACAAAAAAATCAACGAAAATGTTTTTCTTATGCAATTGAATACTTTTTAAAAGTGTATGAAATGACACTTTCAGCCTGTTATTTTATTAAAAAAATAAAATTGATCTGTAAAAGTAAACATTTTTATGTACTTCCTCCTAGAAATTATGCAAAATATAGAACATTCAGAATACAATATAGATGCCTTTATCTATTTGGGGAGTTATAACAATCTGCTGCTATAAACTGGGTACTTATACAGAACAAAAAATTGTTTCCCACAGTTCAGAAAGCTGGAAAATTTCTAAATGTTTTTACAAAGGTTGGATATTCCACTTTTAACTTGGCAGGTGGGGACAAAGAATCAACTTGGAGCATTGCTGTGGGTTTGTGAATTAGAAGAAGACAAAAAACATGTTGGGATTCTCAATATTTCCTTCTAACAATCTCTTTGGTTTACTTTCAAGGGGCTTTCCAGGAGGAACAATCAATTCTTTGACAGTAGTTGAGAATAGAAAATGTTAATTCTTCAATGAAAATTACCAATGCTTGTCCTATTTAAATCATCAATTATGTGTATTCATAACAGTCCAACTTCACACAGAAAAGTCTTATTTATAGCATGATTCTTGGTTCTTAATTTATACACCAGGGAACAATATAAAACTGATTGTAAGAACGTGGGTTGTTGAATAATAGCCATGTTACACTAGGAGTTTGGATTTTCTTTTTGTTTGGCTCTCCAGACTGTTCTTATAGCCAAGTGTAGGGGGTAGGAAGTCGTCAGAATGACATATTAAAATTGAAGACAATTTTTTCTTTGCTTGTGAAGTGAGAGCAACATGCTTGTGATAAGGGACAGGAAGGGGAAAACCATCATGATTTTTTCACTAAAGCTGTTTTCTCAAGTATATCAATTTGCAAAATTGAGTACCTGGAAACCTCGTTCGTTTAAAATTTGGCATGCCTTCAGTCCCCTTACAGAGTTTTTCTCTTCATCAGGAGAGGGCACAACGAAGTTTGAAGAATTTAGCTTCTATCATCAAATTTGGTGATGTCCAATGTAAAATGGAGAAAAATTTTATTTAAAAACACTGGTCAATTTTTGAACTATTGAGCAATAATCTGAAAGCCTAGCATGCCTCCTTCCCTCATTTTAATCCAGGTACTAAAAAAAAAAAAAAAAGAAGAAGAAGAGGAAGAAGAAGAAAAATTAAACCTCCTCACTCTGGAGTTGACCCTCGTTTTGTTTTATAAATCTCCAAATGTGATTCTCATTCCATCCCACACTATATTACTAATGTTTTCTACTCCTTTACTTGTAGCCTAACTTATTTAACTGTTCCTTTCTTTGCTCTATTAGAAAACTGGTTAGACTTGATGTTTTTATTCTCTCATTTAGTTTCTTTAAGCAAAGAACATTCTTTTTCTATAACACTTCACATATTTCAGAATCTGAAGGAGGTTCAGGGATACAACTCGTTCCCCATTGCTGCTTCTTTTAGGTTTCTATTCCTCCAAATTCAAAAAAGTGTAATATTTTCAAACATATGCCATCACTCCTCACTTTCCTTTATTTTCCTTGTTGCTATCATTTGCCATCTTTCTTACTTCTTTTGATTGCTTGTTTTCTGTTTCTTTATAAATTCTGGCACTAAGTTTACTGTCGCTAACTGCACGAGCATTCTGGTCTTCAGTCTATAGGTGTCACCTGCCAAATACTGAGGTCTCTCATTATTTAACTCTCCTCTCTGCAAATGAGCTTTCTTCCCATCAATTTTAATTACTCAGTGTTCTTCTTTTGATACTATTGATGCAGGACAAGGAGGCACTAGGACCTGCCACCTTGGCCCTGGCGGTGCTGATGCTGTGGTGGATGGAGGAACCAGCTTGCTGTAAGGGCCAGACACCTGCCGGGAAGACACTGGCGCCTTGCTGTCTCCTTCCCGTGCTCTTCTGACTAGTCCATTTCATGGATGGCCCTTGCTGTCTCCTCCTCATTCACTTCTGACTGGCCAATGTCATGTCAGTTTCCAGGGCCTGCGTCTTCATTGGACAGCTGTCTGTAACTGACGAAGACCCACACTCTAAGAAGTTCTGGCAAAACAAACCCCTGGGACTATATAGACCCCTGAGCAGAGAGCTCAGATGCAGACCTGGCTGGACCTCCGAGTGGGAGCAGGAGAGCTTGTTCCCCTCATGGGTCCTGTCTGCCTGGAGGTTTGGTTTTTCTTGTAGTTGTAATTCTTGTTTCCTGTAAATAAATTCTGACTTACCACTACTCCTGTGGTCCGTAGATTCCTTCTTTGAATCGCTGAGACCAAGGACCTGAAACTTTGGTATCACTATTACCAATACAGTAGCCCCTTCTATCGATGTGGGATATAGTCCATGGACCACAGTGGGTACCTAAAACTCCAGAAAGTACCAAATCTGTATACGCTACATTTTTTTTCCTATGATACAACTTAACTTATAAATTAGGCACATTAAGAAATTAACAACAATAATAACAAGATGGAATAATTATAATAATAAATATTATTATGTATTGTAACAAAAGTTACTTGAACATGGTGTCTCTCAAAATATTTTATCGTCTGTAATATCTCCAGACTGCCATAGATGGTAGGTAACTTAAACAAAAAAAAAAAAGAGAAATTGATGATAAGGCAGAATGAGGAACAATGAAAACTGTGATATTTCTAAAAATTTCAATTTCAAATATCCTAATATGACCATCAGGTACTTCCTGCGCTGACTGACTTCTCTTTTCACTTAATTCCAAAAATTCCGATTGAAACTTAAAATTCATTGATTCTTCTGCATTTTTCACTGTGTACAGAACCATTCATGTACTACTGGTCTTTCTAAGTTAGCAATTTTTAGTTCAATATTTCAATCATTCAGTTTCAAATATCCTAGATTCTCTACTTAAACTGGTAAATCATATACCTGAGAATCCCAAATATTTTCTCACTCTGTAGCAGTGTTACTGGAATTTCTTTCTTCAGAAGGTGTTTGGTCTATAGGGGATTGGAAGACCTAACCCATGGACCATAGGTCAGTGGTAAGATAGGATTTATTACACAGAAAAGTACACAGAAAAAGCACCAGAGCTCCTGGCAGAGAGAAAGACCCAAGTCAGTAAATCTCCACCTAGGCCCTTTGACTAGGGGTGTATATAGTCTCCTGTGTCATTTGCAGTTACATTTGGCAAGGATTAGCAACAAATGGATGGATGCATTGCCTCCAGCCGGGGGGCAAGGTGAAATTGTCCATGCCTAGGAAACGCACATGAAATTGCCCAGGCATAGGAAATGGAGGTCCCTTTGCAGTACTAAATGGGGGAACCCTGTGTTACAATCATTCCCAGCTTCATAAGTTGTGTGTGCCAAGGAGGGCAGCTTCACACCAGGCCATACTGTACTTTGAAATAAGGGGAAAGTAGAGATGGCTCGGAAAGCAGGGCAGGCTGGGCAGTGATCTCTCCCAACTCCCTAGGGACGGCAGATTTCTGAGCACTCATCCCTCTCTGCCATACGAGGCTCTAGCCCATGCTCCCCACGTCCCACTGATACAGGAGAGGTGGTGCCCCAGCCAGCTCAGCCTGCGGGCACAGCCAGCAGAGGAACCAGTGGGCTGTAAGGTAAGCAGGGGGGCCCTAGGAGGCTCCAGTAGCTGGAGGGTCCCTGTTGGGGAGACACCTGCACCTGGTGTCTCCTTCCTCTAGCACTTCCAGCTGAACCCGGAACCCCACTGATACCGAAGTTTCAGGTTCTTGGTGGTCTCAGGGATTGGAAGAATGAATCCACGGACCACAGGATTAGCAGTAAGCCAGGATTTACTTACAGAAACAAAAATTACAACTACAAAAACCAACCTCCAGGCAGAGAGATCCCAGGAAGGGAACAAGCTCTCCTGCACCCTCTTTCAGGTCTGTGCTTGGGCTCTCTGCTCAGGGGTCTATACAATCACATGGGGTTGTTTTGCCAGAACTCAAAGTTGACTTTTAGGGTGTGGGCCTTTGTCAGTTACAGTGAGCCTTCTAGTGAACTCTCAGACCCTAGAAGCTTACATGAAATTCACCAGCCAGAAGGGCTCCCTGGAGGAGACAGCAAGGTGCCAGTGTCTCCCCCCAGGTGTCCAGGACTTCCAGCAAGCTGGTTCCTCCATCTGCCCCAGCATCAGCACCTCCAGGGCTAAGGTGGTAGGTCGTGGGGCCACCTTGTCTTTCATCACCACCTTTTCTAGCCCTGGTCAATTTCATGTAAGTTTCCTAGGCCTCAATTCCATGCATGGAATTGGTTCATTCATTAGTACATTCATTCACCTTGCCCCAAGGGAAGGGACTATGTCCATTCATTAATACATTCATTCACCTTGCTCCAGGGCAAAGGACTGTATTCATTAATTAATGTACACATTCACCTGGCGCTGGCAGAAAGGACTGTACCATTCATTAACCGAGTTCCTGCTGAATGTAACTGTAGAGGACCCATGCCCGCTAAAAGTAACAACTGAGTTCCTGTCCCAGGCTGCTAAAAGTAACAACTGAGTTCCCTCACCTTGAGACTAACTGTAACAAGTGAGGTCAGGTTAATCATCCCATGCAACTATATATACTGCTGGACAGGGAGCCTGGAGAGAGTCAGACAGAGGGAGCTAGAGAGCCCTTTCCCGTACCTGAGTTCTCTCCACCAGTTTTGGAGTTTTTGTATTTTTTTCCTTTTCTGTAAATAAATCCTGTCTTATTACTGATCTGTGGTCTATAGATTCATTCTTCAAATCACAGAGACCAAGAACACTTGAAGATGAAATTCCGGTATCATTGCTACAGGACAGGTGGTGCCCCAGTCCAGCCCTGACGCCCCCTGCAGGTGGAGGACTGCTGCCTCCACCTTGGTGGTGTTGGTGCAGTGGCAGCCGGCAGAGGAACCAGAGGGCTGGACGATAGCCAGTGGGTGGGGCTCTGACCAAATGGGCCGGACAACTGCTGGGGAGATTCCTGCCTCTTGGGGTCTCCTTCCCTTTGCACTTATGACTGAATATGGAACTCCCATTTCCTATGCCTAGGTCAATTTCATGTAAGTTTCCTGGGCCTCAATTCAGTGAAGGGACTGTGTCCATTCATTGATACATTCATTCACCTTGCCCCAGCAGAAGGAACTGTGTCCATTCATTTCTTAGCCAAGGAACACATACACCTATATATACCCCGAGAGGGGGAGAAACCAGGAGAGAAACAGACAGAGCTTTTCTCTCCCGACTTGAGTTCTCTCTCTTCACCAGGAGCTTTAGTGTTTTTGTATTCTTTTCTGTAAATAAATTCTGTCTCACCACTGATCTGTGGTCCATGGATTTATTCTTTGAATCACCGAGGCCAATAACCTGAAATTCTGGTATCATCACCACCACCCCAAAACCCCAGGGGGGGAGGAGGATCTCTGCAGGAGTGGCAGGTTCAGAGGCATCAAGGCTGGACTGGGGCACCACCTGCCCAGGCTCAGTGAGAGTCACCTAACTGAACACTGGTTGATGCAGCTGTCCAAGTGCATGGTGTTGCTATAAGTCTTAATTCAATCACACGAAAGTCACCTCCTAAATGCCTTGACAACTTTTATCTGAAGACGCCCAGATTTTTATCCATAGTCTTTATCTGTTATCTAATCTCTAATCTCAGTTTAAGAATAATGTTTTAGCCCTCTTTAGGCTCCGGCCTGGTTCCTAGCGACATGGCTAAACGCACCAAGAAGGTCGGGATTGTGGGTAGATACGAACCATTATGATGCCTCCCTTGGGAAAATGGTGAAGAAGACTGAAATCGGCCAGCATGCCATGTACACTTGCTCCTTCTGTGGCAAAACCAAGGTGAAGAGGCAAGCCGTGGGTTCTGGCACTGTGGTTCCTGCATGAAAACAGCAGCTGGTGGTGCCTGGACCTACGACACCACTTCTGCTGTTACAGTAAAGTCTGTGATTAGAGATTAGAGACTGAGGGAACTGAAAGATCAATAGAAGCTCTATCTTTTCAGAGAACTCAAGCCACTAATAAATGGGCTAATTTATGTATCAAAAAAAAGAATAATGTTTTAATCATCTTTCTCTGTCCTGCATCATCAAATTATTCCTCTCTTGTAGATAATGCTCTTCAACCTACAACATGCTATTCTATTTCCATTAGATTTTTTTTTACCTCAATCTCTCTATCAACTACTGCCACATTTCTTATCTCCTCTTGGCAATAACGATCCACAGAGGGCTTGCTATTCCTCCTTCTCATTCATTCTTAAGATCATTCTCATCAGACTTCTTTCTTCAGTGCATCTCAAAGGCTTTGCTTATCCATGTTACAAGCACTTTTCCATGGGAAAATTCTAAACTCATTTTGTTGTCCTCATCTTAACTAATACGAAACATTTCAACCAATAGATAACAGTTCCCTCCTCTGTGATTGACTTGTTTAATGTGAGTTTTTTACTTTTCTACCACTTCTTTCAGACCATTTTATACAGTAATCCTCAGACTCAGTCCTTGGTCGTCTTATATTCCCTTTCAATATCTATTCCCTTAGTAATCTATGTTTTTTTTCCCTTAAAGCACCATATAAGTGCTCATATTTCACATCTACACTTCTTTCCTGAACTGCAGAACTGACTTATAATAGCAAATCTCTCCTGGTACTTAAAGGTCTATGGGGCATCTCACATTTGACCCACTTATTCCGCTCAGTGTTCCCTGTCTCTGTTGATGGCTAAAGCCTCCTTCTAATTCCTAGGTTGAAAACACTGGAATCATGCTTAACTGCTTTATTTCTACCACAGCTTACTTATCTCTAATCTGCCCTAAAATTAAGTTGATTTTTACCTGCAAAACCAATCTAAAAGCTGATTCTTTATCACTACTTCTTTTTGCTATCCCCTTAGTCTTTACCACATTTACTTGCTTTCTGGACTACCAGTCTCTCTGTCTCCATTCAGACTCCCTGCAACCTTTTTAAAAATAAAACTAAAAAGAGGTTAGTTTGATACATAAGCAAAAATCATGTCAACCCTGCTTAACAATTTTAGTTTTTTAACCTGTTGGCAGATGGGCAAAGCTATCACCTATGACCATATTTATATATTTATTTATTTGTTTATTTATTCATTTATTTTGACACAGAGTCTCATTAAGTTGCCCTTGGTAGAGTGCCGTGGCTGCTGTGAGCTGCTACAGCTCACAGCAACCCCAAACTCTTGGGCTTCAGCGATTCTCTTGGCTCAGCTTCCTAGGTAGCTGGGACTACAGGCACCTGCCACAACACCCAGCTATTCTGTTGTTGTAGTTGTAATTGTTGTTTTTTAGCTGGGCTGGGTTTGGACCCATCAGCCCCCATGTATGTGACTGGTGCTCTAAGCACTGAGCTACAAGTGCTAAGCTTAAGACAATTTTTAAAAGAAAATTGTTCCTAAAGGAAAAAATTCCAAGTGAAATTATTATTCACATGCATAAAAAAAGATGGATTAGTCAAGAGGTATGAAAGTCTGATTCAAGAAAGTCCAGTCATGAAGGTCTGGAGGAATATGTAAAAACAGCTTTGCTTGTTTTTTTATCACTTCAAAGCCTAGGTTACAAAAAGTACAAAAACAATCATGACTGACTTGAAAACCCAACTTGCTGTGTTACTTGGTGGGCTACACAGCCAACTGAAGCCTCTTGATATATCAGTGAAGGCCTTTAAATACCTAATGAAGAAGAGTGTACCTCATGAATGCAGTCAGCTGATAATGATTTAGCATGTACAGACAGAATCAACTCAAGCAAGCATCCATCACTCAGGTTTGTGATTGGATTCTAAGATCACGGAAGGATACCTAGAAGGAAGTGGTTGTGGAATGGTTTTAAAAATGTGGCATCAACAATGTTATGAATGAAACTGAGGGTGAGAAATTTTCCCAGGATGAGGAAAATGACTGAGGAAACACTGTTGGGTATGTAGAAGCAGGTGGCATTTCTGATATTGGCAGTGGTGAAGAGCTCTTGTCCTTTTCTACTGTGTAAATATCATAAGTTTGTTGCTTATATGTAAAATTTCTTATATATTGTATCTGTTCTTGTGTTTTCAGTCATTTATTACATAAAATTTCTTGTACCATAATGATAAAAATTAAATGCTAAAATTCCTTTATAAGATGAAAAGCAGGTAACTAAACATATAACAAGTAAAAGTTTTAAGTGTAAAAATTAAACAGGGTGGTACCTGTGGCTCAGTGAGTAGGACACTGGCCCCATGTGCTGGAGATGGCAGGTTCAAACCCAGCCCTGGCTAAAAACTGCAAAAAAAAAAAAAAAAAAAAATTTTCCTGACTATTTGGGCCAAATATGTGGATGCATATTATACATGAGAATTCAATTAACACTGTGACATGCCATGCCTGTTTTTTTACCTCACATGACTTGTCTTTTTGTCATAAAATAGGATTCAGATTTTTTCACATTTTCCTCAGGAACATGAACTTATTAAACCATTATCATTCAAATAAATGATTTATTTCTTAGGTGCAATGAGGCATCAAAATACTGAGAACAACTGTTGTAAGGATAATGGACATATATTATCTTTAAATATAAGTCATTTATGTTTGCATACTTATTTATGATTTATATGTACATTTATATATCATTACAAATACATAATGTATATAACTATACAAAATTCTCAAATTAAGGTTTATGATATAAATGTTGATATTGACTGTGTTCATCTTAATACTATAATTTATCATTACCAGCAAGCAAAAGATCATAATTTAGTGATTTAAATATAAGTTTCTACAAAGTCTGTGAAACTCTTCTATAAAATATCTTAGGTTATTTCTATCATGTTTTAAAACATATAATGCTACT
Source organism: Arctocebus calabarensis (assembly GCA_963573935.1). Taxonomy (NCBI): domain Eukaryota; kingdom Metazoa; phylum Chordata; class Mammalia; order Primates; family Lorisidae; genus Arctocebus; species Arctocebus calabarensis. The sequence continues at coordinate 46,074 of CAUYON010127740.1, read as the reverse complement.
AATTTATTCAGACTAGGGAGACCAGTCATTGAAAGCTCATCTAAGGGCAGCTAACTGTACACAGGCAGATGGTATATGTAATTAATAAATTAATATGAGATCACTGTTCTTCAGGGGTCTCTATTCCATGTGGAAATAGATATTATAGTCACACTCTCACTACAGAGAATTTTTAACATAGGGCAGAGTAGTAAGATTGTCCAGTATATGTATACACATTGAGAGAAAGTAAGAAACACAAGCCCTTAAATAATAGAGACAGTGGATTTGTTGCCTGTATCATACAAATAGGAAAAAAAAAAAGCAATCATGTATTTCAAGGATTGTTTCTAGAAAATCCTGCAGTTATTGCTGAGATAATTGTGACACCATAATATTTTTTCTTCACATGAAAACAAGTACCATAATTGATCACTTTTCCCAGACTGTTTAAGTCAATGTCAATGTTTTCTTCTTTCCTGTAAGATATCATTAAATCAGAGAGAATGGAAAATATTAGCATGCCTCGACTTAAATATACCATCCTGGAAGTCTTACATGCTAATTCTGTTTTCTATATGTGTTTACATAAATATATTAGTGAAGCTTCTTCATTTATTTGACAATGGAGACAATAAGTAGTAGTAAACAGTCCAAATATTTCTTCTTCAGGGACAACCCTCCCCTTGCTGAAATACTTGCTTAATACTTTCCTCTGGGGTTGTGGGTCAGACAGAGGAAAAGTATTTTTTCTTATCTGTTTCCCAGTTATCTACACCAGTTTGAGAGCTTGGCGCCTGTAAGACTATTGGTGAGTAGAAAGTACTTGTTGAAGGCTGGACAAAGTGCATCTAATGTCTAACATTGTTCTGGTCATTCTATTTGATGGAGATTAAAGCCTTTTCACTGTTCTCATTACACTGCTTAATGGCTTGTGATTTTTTACACATTGTGATCAAAAACATTGTTTTTTTTAAATACTGCTTTGTAAAAACAAGTGTATATTGCAAAACTACTTCATATAATGTGCATTAAGCAAATCTGTGATAATTGTTCTTGCATGAGATAGAAATCACAAGAACATTAAGTCGCTTGCATTTTCAAAAATTAAAAATTGGAATTTATTTGGAAGTTGAGAGAATTTAAAGTTATAGAATCTAAACTGAGACAGAATTGTAGGGCAGAATGATTTTGTATAAGGGAAGCTACAATTTCTATCAATAATGTGCTATTAATTTTCAGAAGACTGATGAAGCACCTTAACTTTCTGAAACTTTACCTTCAGTAAATAAAATAATTTTGTCATTTTCTTGTTGAAAATTAGGATGATTTAACTAGAGACTTTACCTTTTAATGTTTTTGAGATGTATTCACCTTACACTTTTGGAAGTCTTCAGGTAATAGTTCTATATAGTGATATTAAATGTTTTCATAATGGAAGACTATTTTTTAGAGTTTTCTAATCATTTCCATGAAAATTTTAATGGTTAGAATTCCCATTACTTTGGAATCCCTTTTTATCACATCCATTTTCATAATTATTAAAATTAGTGAGCAAAATGTTTCATTTATTTCAGTTCCTGGACCTAATCAGTAGAGTTCATCAGAATATTTTCTATCTCTTGATTTTATGTCCTGCTGCTAGGGAAGAAAGGCTGAAACTTCAATGATTCATTATTATAAGGAACTTGATTTTATATACGTCATGAGTTACTGTGAACTTTACTAGCCTGGCTTGTCTTTAGTCCTTTTAACAATTGGCACAACTTGGTGATTATTTTATGAAACCAATTTGGCTGTACATTTATATGGTAATTTAACATTTTAGCATGTAGGCATTTGCTGATGTGAGCATAGCCAGAAAAAGACATTAAAATTTTATTTGGCATTATAATATATTTATTTTTGTACTAAGAAAATAGGTATTATTATATAAAACTTTTAGAGTACTTTCCTGCAAAAGGTTTTATTTCTAAGATGGAAAAAACAAATACATATTAAATAGTTTGAATGGCCTTTGCTAGCAGAACCAACAATAAAAATGGGTGAGGCTTATTTGACTTTTATTTTGTGGGTAATTTATCCTTTTCTTAGTCCAACTGTGATTTATAGGCGAAATGCCTATGTGATTATTTGCTCTTCTCTATCCCATAATTCACCTCCATCTGCCTCACAGTGAAAACTCATGCTGATGGAACTTTACAAAAAGGAAAAGTATACTGGGTAATCTCAAGTAATTTGAGATGCTATACAGGTACTGTCTAACCTCCTCTGCTTCTAAAGAGAATTTCTACTTTAACACACAAAAAAGCCACTGTCCCCATTCCATGAAGGGATTATAGTCCACATTTTCCAGGTAGAAGGAAAAGGAAAGCTCATTTGATTCGGCGTCAGAAACCTTCATTTTACAAATGAAGATTTGTAGAATGAAGTGGTTAAGCAATTTTTCTATCTTTACACTGTAGAGTTAGTTAGAAGTAAATGAGAAATTAGGCTTAAGATGCTTTCCAGTGGTTCCCAACCTTCCTGATGCTGTGACCCTTCAATGCAGTTTCTCCTGTGGTGGTGACCCCCACACATGAGGAGCCCTGTCTCAGTTCCTAAGACCATCGGAAATATGTGTTTTCTGATGGTCTTAGGTGACCCCTGTGAAAGGGGAAAAGGTCGCTCAACCCCTGAAGGGGTGCGACCCACAGGTTGAGAACCACTACAACCTATTATCAATATTTTAAAAGACATGTTATGTAAGATGTTAATACAATTCCTGGGATACATACAAGTTTGGAATTTGAATGAGGATTTAGTAATATAATACAAGAATGAACTTGAAATAAGCAGAAAGAAATCTGAATAGTAACTATAGACCTTGGTTTAATGAATTCAATAAAGGATATCCACCTACCTATGTACCAAGATTTTTAGATATTTCTACTAATGACCCAGTCTTGGGGCGAGTCTCAGAAGTCCAGAATGTTTATTTTCTCAGATTTCAAAATGGGAATGGCCCTGAAGCTCTCAAGATTATTCTTCACTAAGGATTGTCAAGAGAGTTTTGGCATATATGGGCAAGTTCTCAGAAAGGGGCTTAGCCAGTTTACTCTTATGATTGTAAGAAAATAAAATATCCAGTCTCACCACATCCAGCATATTATATGCCTTTGCCTTTTGTTTTCTTTTTTGGAATACTCTTATTTCTTCAAATATTTCCTTTAGTTCACATTCTTTTGTAATAAAGGAGTAGAATTATGCATTCTAAATTAATAGGAATCAATAAATTAATATTGTATTCATGTGTTAGTGCTAGAGATGAAAGAATATTCAAGTTAGCACTGACAGATTGAGGGAGAACGGGGGATTAGTTACAGGTCTGGCCAGATATGTGATCTTTAGGCCCAAGCTACTTGGCATTCGAACATTTGCCTTTTTATTACTGGCTTGAGTTACTCAAAAACTAAAATTTTAAGTTTTCTTAGTCTTAACTCCACCATTTTTAAATGTAATTAATGCTTGCTTGCAATTAGTTTTAACATATGGACACTGAATTGATTCCAATATTGATATTTTATCAATTTGAGTATTCAGGAATACTATTGAATGAAAAGAATGAGACAATTTTGGAGCAATAGAAAGAGGAAGCTGAATATTTCTCTGAGTTGGATGAAGGCAGGAGGTTGAAAGGGGATCAAATATAAAAATGCAAGAGAGGACTTTACTAACAAACTTCCCTTATTTCAACATGTCTTATACAACTCATGAAACAAAAACAAAAGCAGGAACCAAGTAAATTAGATTTATGTTGCAAACAATGCAATAGTCTTCTCTTTCAGTGTTTGCATACAGTGCTGTCTACTTTATCTTTCTGTACCTCTCACTGGACTCTTGAAAGGCTGTTTTTTTACTGCTAAAATATTATATCATACCATCTGCATTCTCTTATTCTTTCTTTTCATTTCCCCTCAAGTCATAAAAACCTTAAAAGATCAGAGTGAGACAGGTCTCCACCATATTCTGGAATATTTACACTGCTAATCTGCTGGCTCTGTGATTTAAGGCTTCCTCTGAATCTGTCCACAGCTGTGACAGCTTAACCTCTGCAGAAAATAATGGTATCCCTGCTCCTGCTCAGCGCATAATTTGGTTTCTGAGGGATGGGGAAGGAACTGCTTTTTGTGTTACATAGATACCGATCTTTAAATGACCTTAAGTCGTTGTTCTTTCAGACATTTAATCAAATAGATCCGATAATAAACAACAAAGCCCTTTTGTAATTTAATTGTTCTTGATTTCTATTTCATTTTGCCAAATAACCATTCCTCTTTTTGATGTGGTATTTGAAAGTTTAGGTTCTTTAAAGACAGAGCAAAGTTTTCATGACCTTTTTGTTTGACTTTTCAGTACTGTTTATCTTCTCTTATTTATCTACATCTTTGTTATTTCCCAGGTGGTATTCTAAAGTTTGAATGGTGTTTACTTTAAAGTTGGTATGTTGTACCATCTAAACTTACATGATTTTCTTGAAGTTTTGATGACCTCTCTTCCGGATATTCTTTTATCTTTGTACTGTGCTGCACAGAAGCCAACTTAATTTCATCTTAAGTGCAACTAGCATTAAACATTAATCCAATGATGTCTTTAGATTCAAGTTAGAACAAATAGCTTTCCCTCCGTCAACACACAATCTCATTGGCTGTCAATCTGAGTTTTTGTTTGTCCCCATGTTCCATGAATACTATAGACCTAAAAGAAAGTCTAGAGATTTCATACAGCGTTAAAAATATTTCAATAACTTTCTACAATATTTTACCTTTAATTAATATGACGAATGTCTGGTAAATAGTAAATTTAAGTGATTAACATGTCTCCCTAAAAATGGTTGTATTTATAAAATTTGAGTACTAAAAAATCCTATATCAAGTTTACCTAGAATGTGTTAAAGATTGTCATAGCTCCATAGATCAGAATTTTCTTCTAATGGAAGATATTTTGTTGATGATAATTTTTGAGGATAAATGTTAGAATCAAGTCTTCTGTATAATTATTCAGAACTAGAGAGAAGTACTAAAGAGAAATGAAAATTTTTGAAATAGATGCTTTTAGGGGGTAGTTTAAATACGGAAAAGATTGGCAGGAAGTGCAAAGAGTTCCCATGGGGTTCCGACGGGTCTCCCTGGCCTCCCTGTCTCATCCCCCATTGTTATCATCCTACCTTAATATATTACATTTAGTACAAGTGATGAGGACACATTGATATGATACATTAATTGAGCTGTGGTCTGTCCTTTATGTTAGGGATAACTTTTGTGTTGTACAGTTTTTTCTTTCTGTTCTGTTTTGACAAGTGAATTATTTCCTGTTTCCAACATTATGGCGTCATTCAGAGTAGTTTCGTTGACCTGAAAATGTCCTATTCTTCACCTATTTATCCATTCTCTTCCCCCTGAATCCCTTTCCCCAGGGATATTTTTACTCTTTTTCAAAACGTCAATTGAACAATTTGTAGTCTTTTCAGAAGGCCGTCTTTCACTTTTGAACACTCAAGGGACTGTAACAAAATGGTCAACCTACAAAGATGGTCACCATCAGGAATGAGGCATACTGGACTGATATTTACAGGTGGTAAATACATAGTCTATGAAAATGAGGTCCACCCTAGAAAGTGGACAATGTAGGGACATGGTTAGCTATGGCAGTTTTCCTATATTTAAGATGATTCTGTGTCTTTTTGTGGCATGAAAAATTATTTTTACTAATGAAGAACATTTTACTAAATGGGTGTATTATAGTTTATCAATTCACCTGTTGAAGGACATGTTGGTTTCTTCTGTTATTTAGCCTTGGAAAGAGTTGGTCCTACCCACCTTGTACTTCTTGCAATGAAAAGCCTGACTGCATGCTCAACTTGTTACTCTTGAACTTACATGTTCTAATGTCTGACTTTTTCAGATAGAATGGACATTTGTCTTTTTCAGATATTATATGTATTGTGAATAAAGCTGCTATAAGCATTCACGTGAAGGTTTTTGTGTGGGCCTAACTTTTCACCTCCCTTTGATAAATATAAATGAGCACAATCACTGGATGAGATAGTAAGGCTGTGTGTGGCTTTCTAAGAAGCTGCCAGATTACATGACACAATGACTGTACTAGCTTGCATTCTAGCTTGCAGTGAACGAGAGTTCCCACTGCGCCCCACCTTTGACAGTATTTGAAGTTGTCGGTATTTGGAATATTAGCCATTCTAATGGGTTTAGAGTGGTATCTCCCTCTTATTTTAATTTGCAATTTCATAAAGGTATATGATGTTAAGCATTTTTGAATGTTGATTAATTTTATGTCTTCTTTGATGAGTTGTTTGCTTAGAACTTTTACCCATTTTTATTTCCTTTTTCTTTTTTTGAATTTTAAGAGTTACTTATATTTTATTTTACACAGAAATCTCTTGTCACATGCATTTTTCCAAGATTTTCTCTCAATCTGTGGCTAATTTCTTTCATTTTCTTAATAGAAAAAATTTCTTTATTTTGCCTTATGCAAAGTAGAATACCTTTTCTCTCTCTCTCTCTCTCTCTCTCTCTCTCTTTCTTTCTTTGTTTTGAGATAGAGTCTAACTCGGTGATCCTGGGTAGAGTGCCATGGCAACACACAGCTCACAGCTCACAGCAACTTCTAGCTCCTGGGCTTAAGCGATTCCCTTTACTCAGCCTCCCGAGCAGCTGGGACCACAGGCGCCCTCCACAACACTCAGCTATTTTTTTTGTTGTAGTGTGGCTAGGGCCAGGTTCGAACCCACCACCCTCGGTATATGTGGCTAGCACCCTACTCACTGAACCTCAAATGCTGCCCCCAAATACCTTTCTTAATGGGGTCCAACTAAAAGATTTTTTTCTTTCATGGCATGTATATTTTTGATATTAAATATGCAAAGTAATTGATAAACTAATGAAAACAGATTTCTTTAATGTTATCATCTAGAAGTTTCATAATTTTGACCTTCCATTTAGTTCTATGATCTTTTAATCAGTTCATTTTTTTATAAGAGTCATAAGGTCTGTATTTAGATCCATTACTTTGAATGTAGATGGCCAGTTCTCACAGGACCATTTGTTGGAAAGATTGCTCTTTCTTGACGGAATTCCTTTTGCTCCTCTATCCAAATAATTAACTATATTTCTTTGGGTTTATTGCTAGTCTCTTCATTCTCTTCCAATGATTCATTTGTCCATTCTTTCACCAATTCATACCGTCTTTGTAATTGTTGCTTTATTAATTCTTGAACTCAGGTAATGTCAGCTATCTGTCTTTTTTAAATCAGTATTTTACTGGTTATTTAGGGTGCTTTTGTTTTCTGTATAAATCTTAGAGTTGCTTGATATTATAAATCATATTGAGTTTTTAATTTTAGAATCCTATTCTTCATTGATTGTTTATAGCAAAGCAATTACATTTTGTATATTACCCTCATTTTCTGCAACTTTGCTATAACCATTAACTTGATCTAGGATTTTGTTTTGTTTTTGCCTATTCACGGAATTTTCTACATAGACAACCACAGCAACTGTGATCACAGATAGTTTTGTTTATTTCTTCTTCTAGTTATATACTATTAATTATGACATAACTGTAGAGGGTGTTTTTAGGTATTTTCTATGAACTAAAAATAGAGGAGGAAGTTCTCCTCTGTTTTTACTTTTCTTAGAGTGACGATCAATGGGTGATGGCTTTTGTAAAATGATTTTTCAGTATCTATTGATATAATCATGTGATTGTTCCTTACCTTGATCCTGTGATTGATCACCTTGATTGATTTTTTAATTAAGATCCAGTTTCGTGTAACTGAAATCAACTTCATTGGTGAGAACTTGTTTTCCTATAAGGTAACAAGTTCTATTATCCTTATTTATCCCCTTTATCATTAGGTTTTTTGTGTGATTTTTAAATGAATTGAATTTTGGCAACCCAAATAAACTTGTGCATGTGTGTATAAACCTTCAAAACATTATCACACTGTTAACTGAAAGTGGAGCAGCTAGAATCTGCCGTGATATTATGTACAAGAGTGAACCTTCTGTGTTTCCTCCATTTTTACAAAGACAATACTTTTCAAATGCCAAAAGCACCTTAAAATTATATATGTAGCATATGTATATGTGCTTCTTCTAAGTGAAAGTGACAAGGTAATAGGTCACTATATATTAATTACAAAGTATTTTGAGAATACTCTTTGCTCATGCTAAGAAACTGCTACAGGTGCAAGAATCCGGGAATTCTCCTTTCCTTCTTGCTTCTGAGTTCTGACATTTTCTTTCCTTTGTGCTTTTCTGCCTTAAAAACACATTCTCTCTGCTGATCATCATGAAGGAGCTACCATTTAAGTGAGTAACTAGTCTTTCTTCCAGGTTTTGAATGGAAAGCCATAAATTCTTTTAGCCACTGATAAATAGTAACAGATGCTTCACATCTTGTGGCACCATAGCATTATAGAGCACCACTATCTCAAAGAAACTGGACCATTTGACAAAAATGCCTGCACCTAGAGGCATGTGCTATGATATTTATAGATCCTGAAAAGGACAATTTCAGGCTTAAATCCAAAACATATATTGTTATTCAGCAATCGTTTTGTATTGGTGAAATGTCTTTGAAGAAAATTGTGTTGCAAATGTCAGTGAAAATAAAAGCAAGCCACATTTTGTTTATAGATGTGTGGAACCATAATTCAGGCAATCTCAAAGCATCCTTCTCCATCCTGTCTGGGCTCTGAATCATACTTTTGTGCAGTGTCAGCACTGCCTCTTCTTCCTATCCCACCTGTTAGTCATGTACTAGACCCCTCAGGTACCAGATAGGCCGTCACGGTGTGGCAGCGCTTGGCTTCAAGTTACATTTATTTTACTCAATAATGGTCCTAAAGTTCAAGAGTAGGGATGCTGGCACAGTCTTATAATTGTTCAATTTGTTTTATTAGTTATTGCTATTAATCTCTGACTCTGCCTAATCTGCAAACTTTATCACAGACAGTTATGCATAGGAAAAAATACATAGTATGTATGAGATTTGATATAATTAGACCATCAATTGCATTTGGTTGTAACTGTAGCTGTCACTGTTAGATCATCTTAGTCTATGGTGAACAGAGTCTGAATAACACTCAGTGGTTACTACTTCCTGATATAGGCAACTTTGTGTAATCTCCTCTGATATTACTTAGAGATGAATTGTGTAACTACTAAGGCATTGAGAAAATAACTCTTTGTGGTTCCCAACACTCAGTTACATTGCAGAACACATTTTTCTTTCCCTTGGAACATTCGTTTGTGGGGGCATGCCCCACAACATGTAACCCCCTCATCCTGCCCTGGAGAAGCACACACAGTGAGGGACTAAAGCTTCTTGCCAATATCCATAAGTGTGAGCTACATAGTGAGTGGTGCAGTTCAACCTTCCAACTGCCGTACCAACCAGTCTCTTAATTGTAACTTAGGGGAGACCTAGATACTTGGAAGCTTCCAAATACCTGAACTGCAGAAACAGGGCGTGATTAATATTTTTTCTTTTAACTTTCTAATTTTTTGAATAACATGTCAAGCAGTAATAGAAAACTAATGTTAATGCTGACTACATTTGTAGGATAATGTAAAGAACATTTGATCCATTCTCAGTCTTTACATATGTGGTCTAAATTTCTTATAATAGTATAACAATAGTGGGCTCAGTTCACTTAATCATATCCCTTTCTGTTGCTCACAATTTTCTACGATCGTTCCTTTTGAACCATGCAGAGATATTTTCCATATCTGCACAAGATTACTTTATTTTTTAGAGGAAGACTTATGTGTTCCTAATTCTTTAAGCTGTCCTCTGATTCCTCATGATAGAATTAATGCATACTATTTCCTCTTTAAATAGAAACATACTTTAATGTACTACTTTACTTTCCCATTCCCATTTAAATATTCATGTAAGCCTACTTTCAGACTAAAATCAGACCAAGTGTTAATTATTATGTACATTATTATGTATAGTTCATTATTATGTGCCAAAAATGTATATATTTTTTAAGAAAGAAAAAAATACTAAATTTTAATACTTAATACATGCCAATAACAAAAGATGAATACAAGTCACATATTTCACTTCGGCAATTACAAGACATGATCAGAATGGTTAACAGCAGCATTGAGACACTTCCAATTACAGTGAACTGCTGCCTGAGCAATGTTGTGAGGCCTCCTGTATCTTCCCTTGTGCACACACACTGCCATGTATCTTAAACTTATCACGCATATTTGCAATTGTTAGGCATTCTGTTGCATACTTGCACCTCCCTTGTCATATTTCCAGAACATAGTTTCAAATACCATTTCAAAATGATGCAGTGCTTCCTTGAATGACAGCCGTTCTTCTACCCTTTTCTTGACTTTCTGTCTCGTGATGACACTAGCATTCATTTGATTAATGCTATCTTTTGAGCGAACGCCATACTAAACATTGCTAACACAATTTAATTCAACTTTGAAATATAATAGATAACATCTCTTAATACGTGTGTATGTATCTTGGCACCCACTGTGTATATCACAGAAGCTAGTAAGTTGGCTCTTGATGAGCATTGGTGATAATAATAGATGTTGTTTGTTAAGTTCTGCGTGGCAGACATGTTAAGAACTTATACACAATCCCATTCAATTCATGGTATTTTCTGCTTATGATTTCAATTTTAGTAATAGACAAAGTGAACATTTTGCCTATTGATCAATCTTTCAAGAATTATCCAGCTAGTCTACAATAGACAGGAGTCCCTCTTGGATACAAACTATGCCTAAATACTATCTTTCCAGATATATGTTTTATTTTATTTTATTTATTCATATGTTTCTGAATTTGGTTATAATTTTTGCTAGGTTTCTATGAATAGTAAAAACTGCTTCTTAAATTTAAAATTTCATTTATTTTCGTATTATGCACAAGTCCAATTAGTGTTTAATACATATATTAGATATTACACACACACAAACACACACATATACACACACACAATTTATGTGGAAATAAAATGGTAAGGAAGAAATGACCTGATTTCATAGAGCTCATTTTCTATTCCCAGTTTCATGGCCTTGCCTAAGCCTCTATATACTACCATTGAGGGTTACAACCAACCTCCTAGACCCACACCAACTTTGGTCAAGTTCCTTCCTCTCCCTACAATCCTTTCTGTCTGAAGCATTCTCCTTCCATCTCCCTGATCCCCGCTATCCATTTTATCTCTCACAGTCAGAAAAATAAGGATGTTCAGAGGGGTCCTAACACAGAAACCTCACAATAATCATCTCCTAATACCATTCCTCTCAAAAGAGATAGAATTCATAGCCCTAGGTTGTGCCATTAGCCTCTGAGCAGTGGTAACCACGTCCCTCCTTTTCCTGAAGGCTTAGGAACTTACCCAACATGTCTCCACACACTTACTTACCCCTCATAACATTCATTCCCTTTTTAAACACCAATACTTATCATCTTTAATTTCCATACCTTGCTTACTCCAGCTTCTAATCTTCTTTATAACAATCCCAAACCTTCACTTTCCTGGCCCATCATATAACCCCTCAGCTCCATAAGCTGCCTTCCACTCACATGACTCACACTTCCCAGCACTGATTCCATGATGGCTGGCTTTTAGTCACAGTGGTAACATTACATCTTTTTCCCAACATCTCCCTCTTTCCCTTACCTCGCCCTGAAGACTCCCAGTTTAACAATGGTAGCTCTAGGCCCACTGTTCATTCCATTGCCAAGGCAGGCTTTGCTATTGTGTTTTCTTTCCACATTATCACCTCCATTACTCTGCCCCCAGCACTTCCTCACAACAGACAGAACTCTTAATCCTCACCAAAGCCTTACAACTTGGGTCTGTTCCATTAACATATACACCGATTCTAAATATACTTTCCATATAATCCATCACTATGAAGCCATACGGCAAGAAAGGGGATCCATTACCACCCAAGGTTCTTCTATTATTAGTGTCACACTCATTAAAAACCTCCTAAATGTAGCCACTCTCCCAAGGAAGTAGTTGTCATCCACTGTAAAAGCTGCTAAAATAAACAGATCCAATTTCTAAAGGCAACCAAAAGTCGGTATAGAAGCCAAATGAGCAGCTCAAAACCCTTACACCCCACCCCTACCCCAGAAGGCCAGTACTTGCCCTTCAATAAATTCTCTCCACTGTATACATCTGAATGAAGACCAGGACAATTACTGGCATCTTCCCACACAGGAAGAATGGTTCCTTCAACAGGGAAAATTCTTTCTTCTTTCCACCCAAACACAAAATATTCTCTCTTCCTTCCATAGAGCCTTCACATTGGCTTCAAGCTTCTTTATACCCTTCTTTCTCCACTCCTTTCTCACCTGTGACTGTCTTCCTTTTAAAACAGATAACCCAGACTTGCACAATCTGTCCCAGGTCTCACCCCAAGGAGCCATCTAAAAACCCCCTTTTCCCACACATGAGGGCCAACCCCCAGGACAAGACCACCTGATTGACTTCATCCATGGGCCTCCTGTATTACAATATAAAATTCTTCTAGTTTGGGTTGACACCTTCTCAAGGTTGTTTCTCCACAACAAAGGAGAAAACCCATGAAGTTGTCTGTACCCTCCTCCATGACATTATTCCTAGATTCGGCCTCCCCAAGTCCATTCAGAGTGACAACAGCCCAGCTTTCTTAAGCAGAACCACCTCCCAAACTCACAAGTCCTGGGAATTCATTGGTGCTCACATGTGCCTTATGTGCCCCAATCATCAGGGAAAGTAGAACAAGTGAACAACATCCTTAAACAAAATCTCACCAAATTAGTAGTCCAACACAAATAAGATTTGGATTAAGCTCCTCCCCTTCGCTTTACTCTGCATTCAATCTACACCTCACAATCCCCTCTTTTATACCCCCTTTGAAATAATGTACGACAGAACTATTATTCTGGGCCTTGGACCCCTCCAGACTCTATCATCATAGGAAACTATTTTCCCATCCTCCAGGAAACCAGGAATGAACTTAGGAAAGGAGTAGATCGGGTCATACCCCAACCCTCAGTGGTCCTTAACCTCACAAAAAGCAATGGAAGAGATAGCTTAAAGTTAGACCACTGCACAATAAGAAGATAATTTATAACAAAATTAACTAAGCAATTATGGGAATAACTTCCTAGCATGACATTTAGAACTTTAATATTTTTTAACACTAGAATAACCATATATGAAAATGAAAATAAATACACAAAAATATATTTATAACTTACATTTTTATGATTCAATATCATAACAGAACAATACAATATTAATGTGATTTTTCTAACATATTAAGATCCAATTGGTGCTATTTTATTTGAATTCTTAACTCCTTTCAGTTAAATGAATATATATTATATATATTATATATCATTATATGTAATATATAATATAATATATCATCATTATATAGAATATATTATTATATTATATAATGATAATTATGTAATATATAATATAATTACTATAAAGGAAAGATACAAGTATTACACAGAAATAATTTTAAATATTACACTATCTTGTATAATTTAGGTAATTATAATTATTATGTATAATAAAATATATAAAGGTAATATAAAAATAACTTGAAGAAATAGCTTTCCTTTCTTTAGTTTCTTCCAACACATTGTTATTCTCTGCTTTTATATCCAAACTATTGTATCTAATCTAATGTAATCTAAAAATAGAATGCACTCCTACTAATGCAAGTCTTAATATGTCCACGAATAGTAATGTACATGTTTTGAATCGAATCTGGTCATAAAATATTTACTTAAGTAGCTGCTGCTGTTAAAATCCAGACCCTCATTAATGAACACTTCCCAGCAGGGCTGTCCACTTTTCCTTTTTACCCACATTGGATATGCAAGGGTTTTAAGTACCTAGAAGAAAATAGCTTAAAGAGATGTGTAAAAGTATCTTAATAATTGAATAATTGCACAACATGTATTCATATTTTATCTCCAATGTCTGGCACAATTAGTTTGTGTTCTAAATGATCATTACCTCACTCACTATTGACCAAATACCAGCTTTAATAGTGAGAGGATAATGGAAAAACCTGCTGGTACAGGTACGTTAACAGCACACAGGTGAAGAAAGTGCTTTTAAAGTGAAATGTAAATAAGCCAGAATAGCTTGCATTAGGCATATATACTAAAAACTTCATAAAGAGTCATTGTACCTTGTACAGAACATATTGATTATGCTCAAAATGGCTGTGTTTTAAATCTCCGTCCAATTAAAATGTATTATAATTTTTAATCTTTTAAACATACTAGATTAGGATGGCTTTTATACTTTTATAAAATATTATAACATTTAAAAGTTGATAAAATTGTTTAAGTTATTATTTTGGATCGTATAGAGGTGTGACATATCTCTTTTCTGTTACAAGTATTTATTCACTTTGGATTCTGTAGTCACTTTCCATTTTACCACTCAGTAGTTTTATATACTTTTTACTTAAACTAGCCAGTTATCTTGACAAAAACTATATAGAAAAAACATGATTCATTTGAAAATGTTCACAAACTAGTCATTAGTATGTTTATACTTCCTCTTTTATGATTTCTTTTTATCTTTTAGTACCTTCAGCACTAGGTAAGAAATAGGAGGAGATAAAACATCAAGCTGTCAATGGTAGTTTTATCAATAGCTAAGATTTTGTCTTAGCCTATAAAATTCATGTTATGAACTATAATTAAGTTTGAAATAATAGACTCACTTATTCTAACCACGTTATTTCTTGTCAAAATAATGAAAGATTGGAAGTTCCTTTATACTGTAGTTCACAGCTATCAATTTGAGTCATCTCATGTACACTATATTTAAACATCCAGTGAATTAAAGTCTGGCTCACAATGATCATTTTTGAATGTATAATTACAAAATCTCTATCATTTCAAGTAATTGCATTGAGAATATGCAGACTCCCATCTGTTTTTTCTCTAAGCCCTTACTTGTGAATTAAGCAAGATACTTGATTGTTCTCTTGCGCTTTCTTGAGATTTTAGAATTTACTCACTTTCATGATCATCATCGTAATGTTTAAGAAATAAAGTATTCAGAAGAACTTGTAATCCCTATCAATAGGGATACAATAAAAAACTGCTTTTATTTAGCTATGACACTACATTATGTTCCTTTAATTTTTCTAGCAATTAATTTTTAGCCAAATGAGAGCTACAAATAAGAGCCTCACCTATCATCATATATCGGATTCACTCATCTCATTATGGAGCCACAAAAGTTTTGACTAATGCTTCTTTTTTATTCTTTTGATGTTTTATCGCTATGAGTATATGTGACTCATGCACTGGATAAAAAGGTAATAGAAAAAAAATGCTTTTGAAAGACTGAAAACAGTGTGAAGAACCACCTAACTCAGATCAATTCTTGGTATTTTTTAATTTATTACAAATTAAACAATTGTATGTCACTGCATTGTAATTTTACTAAATTTAAAAGTAAAAAAACTGGTTATGGAGAAGTTAATTTTCACATGAAAAGGTCAAAGTCATTTGAATTCTTTTCCTTTAGAATTCTATTCCTCAAGGGGAAAAGGAAAAAAATGAATTGCGGAGTGGAATTGAGCTAAAGAAACTCAAATATTGTGTACGCCTTTAATATGGACCTTTGCAGAGAAGAGCTTTAGGAATACAGAAAAGGCAGTATTCAGTATTAACTTTAACAAAGGCAACAGGAAATTGTGTGGTGAACTATGACCCCATAGTAA
This sequence comes from Arctocebus calabarensis, assembly GCA_963573935.1. NCBI lineage: Eukaryota > Metazoa > Chordata > Mammalia > Primates > Lorisidae > Arctocebus > Arctocebus calabarensis. Next base: position 30,289 of record CAUYON010127740.1, on the reverse strand, counting down.
AATCTAAGGCTGTTCACATCTTGGTATGTTATAAGAATTGGATTTAAAATTACCTCTTGCTAAAGACGTGAGTGTCACTGGTATAGTGTTTTTGAACCTGTTAAGTTCATGTATATAATTTTGAAATTTTAGATGAAAATATTTTACACTCCCTTTAAATTAACATGTATATGCATGAACACTATTGATAGATGCTTCATTTTTTAATATTTTGTCCTTAGAACTGCTGAGAGTAACATTCCACCAATTTCTGGTTTGAATCATCGCATTTCTTATTTTTTTTATTATTATTATTAAATCATTGCTGTGTACATTAGTGCAATCAAGGGGTAAAATGTGCTGGTTTCATATACAATCTGAAATGTTTTCATCAATGTGATTAACATAGCCTTCATGGCATTTTCTTAGTTATTGTATGAAGACATTTGTGCATTTCTTATTTGGATGCATTCTGTAGGTCATAAATGTGTTAACTCAATGTGAAAGTAATGGTGAAAATAATTTTCTTTTATTAAGGGATCAGTTATTTTCAATTTTATGGTATTATATGAAGCAACAGGTTTTTAACACTTTATTGTGGGATACTCATCTATTTAGGAGAAAACACATTCCTAATTAAGTGTAGCGTTGATAAAAAGTGACTTTTTCCCCTCATATTATTCTCATATTTCTCTCCTTTATTTCTTATATTCCTCAAAAACTTTGTGAATGCTTGTCTGGTTTCCATGTAAATATGCATTCAAAATAAATGCTTTATAAAGAAATGTATTTGTCATATGAGCCCAGCTGACATAAAAAGATAAAGAACTTTATTTAAAAAGAACACATTATATGATAAAAACTCAGTAACTTAAAATATCAGTGGTATTTTTAATTGCCAGTAAATTTTGTGTTAAAATTTTAACCTACACAAAAGAAATCACAGTGCCCATCAAATAGCTCAAAGATAATCAAGTTCAGTAGTCAGCAAACTACTACAACTTAAGTTTTGCAATGAAATATTGCTTCATGGCTATGAAAATGGAAAAAGGTTAAAACAAGAAAGGTAACAACTATTGCAACTATGAGTATGAGTAAAGACGATTTTCATATTTTGCTGCAAAAATGTTTTAGCCTTTTAAACAATCTGAAAATATATAATAAACTTTAAAGAACATCTGCCTTTCAATTCAGCAATCCTTTTAGCAGAAGTAAAAGCATAGTACATATAAATAAAATAAAATAAAATAATAAATTAAAAAAGGATATTATATTGCTTTTTCTTTGGGATAAAAAAGGAATGAAAAATATGTCTTTTTAAACTTTCTTTTTAGACTGTGCATTCTATATCTTTTTTCTATCCTTTTTCCATTTTTTGTGCTTTTTGCAATTCAATTTTATTCATTGACAAATAAAAATTGTTTATATTTATGAAATGCAACATGATGGTTTTGTACATGAATACATTGTGCAATAGTTGTAGTAATTAACAGAGCAATTACCTCCCATACTTATCATTATTGTGCAATGAGAACACAAAATCCATTCTGTAAGCAATTTTCAAATATACCACACATTATTATAAACTATATTCACCAATTGTACAATAGATCTTTTGCAGTGATTCCTTGTAGCTAAATAAAATTTGTATCCTATAACCTTCATCTTCCCAATCCTTCTTAGTCTCTAGCAAATGCATTCTACTCTGTTTCTAGAAGTTCAACTTTTTAGATTCTATACAAGTGACTCTCCACACCCATAAATTCCACATAGTTAGATTCTACCAACCCCTAATTGATATTTCAATCATTTGACATTTTAACATATTATTTGCCAGTATTGATTAAATATCTGCAACAAATGAGAATAATCTGTCAGCTGCATTTGAGAAAATTCGAGAGTGTATTACTTTTCTTTTCTTTTGCCTTGAAGTTTTGATATCCTCTTAGCACCTTCACATTAAACATATTAAGGGTGATAATTACCATCAAATCAAATGTCTTGGTTTTAGGTGAATATTACAACACATAGAAATAAATTCACACTTAGGTCCTTTGTTCACATACAAGATGGAGAAACTAAGACCTGAGGATTTCTTTCATTGTTGTTAAAATGTTTTAGGCATTTACTGATTATAATTACAATATCAGCCAAAAAAGCAAGTAGAAATATTATATGTATTTGTAGAATTATAGCTTACAAATAGAAAGTTCTTTTATTTTGCAGTGAACAGATAAAATACATTAGCAAGTTACATTCTGGAGATTACTTTAGAAAATTGCTGGATATATACACTTCTGTAAATTGACCACCCAAGGAACTGTAACAAATTGGTCACTATATGGAAGCAGTTAACATAAGGAACTTGGCCTAAAGTACTGATACATACATGTGGTGCATGTCTAGTCTATGAAAATTAGGTCAAATTAATGAGGTAGTTTTTGTTGATGGGTGGTGTACTATGACGTTTCTACTGTATATACAATATACTAATCATATGAATGGATACTGTCTGTACCATCCCCTCTCTTTTTTTTAACTCTTATCTGTCTCTCTTTAAATATATGTTTATACAACAGACAGATGTAAGACCAAAAAAAAAAAAGAAAGAAAAGAAACCTCATTTTTAACAGGCAAGTGTTTCCATAGAAGCAAACAAGAACCGGTAAAATGGTTTTTCTTCAATTATATATGATGAGCTATCATGCAGAAGACAAATTACATTAGGGTCTGGATGTCTCAGGGAGCAACATTGGATTTGATGGCAAGACAACTATTAAGGCTAGTGAATTCTCAATAGAAATTAAAATGCTTATTCATATTTTGTTACTTATTTACAAGATTGCTTCATACAAGGTACTGCAATGAGTATCAGAAACATGAAAGTTACTGAAATATTATTCTTTATCATTTCATACATGAGCCATGAAATTCAGAAAATGTAGCTACTATTACTAACTTTATCCAGCTCTTTTCCCTTTTACACTACCACCCCACTATACTCTCTCCAAACTTCCTTAAAAATGTGAGAATTTTTTGTTAATTGATTAAAATAAATAAATAAACTTCTTTAATTTTGTTTGAAGACAGGAGCAACGAGGCTAAGTAACAGAGCAATCCACTTTGTGAAAGAATACAGGAGTAAATTCATGGCATAAGAGACTAGAGACGTTGATTTCTGTGGAGCTCTGGCCAGTATTTGCTGTAGGAGATGACAGATAACATTAGTACAAAGGAAAAGGGGCACCACTGAAAAAGAAGGGCCAAGAAAACAAGGGAGCAAGAATAAAATGATCGTCTTTATCTTTTCACAACTCCATCTTGTTAATCTTTAATTATAACTTCTTACAAGTTGATCTCAGCAAACTTTTTCTACTACTTTTGTCTTTGTTTTAATATCATTCAGATTATTTTTCTTTCCCTAAGAATTGCTGAATCTCCTATGGAAAAATAGGTAGGTATATGTTAACATCTTGCCTTTTCAAAGGCAATGAACTAAAGACAGCAGCTTTTAAAAGTGGCAGAATCTACTTTCACATTGTGTGGGACAAAGGTATGAAGCAGACATTGACCTGTATACTCATCTAACCAGCAAGTGTATTAGGTTGAGCTGCAAGCTACCGACTGCCAATCTACACTGCAGGAAACAGAGTAGAGGAGTGACTGTTTGGACAGGCTAATATAGGGCACGGTTACGAAACATGACCTCGTTCATAGTGAAAGTATATGAGCATTGCCTACAGCAGATTATGGATGTGTCTGCATAAAAAGGGAATGTGTGGCAGTGTTAAAAACTCAAAGACATTAGTAAATATATATTACAAATAAAAAAACAAGCTGTTAGTTATAAAGCAAATATGAGGTTAAATTTGAAACTAATTTAATTGAGCAGATTCAAAATTTAGTCCAATGTATACCTCACATGGTTCTCAAACGTAACATTAATATGATGCTCTAAAGCCAAGTGTGGTGGCTCATACCTGTGATTCTAGCACTTTGGGAGGCTGAGATAGGTGAATTACCTGAACTCAGGAGACCAGTCTGAGAAAGAGCGAGATCCCATCTCTCCTAAAAATAGAAAAACTAGCCAGGTGTTTGGCAGGTGCCTGTAGTCCCAGCTACTTGGGAGGTTGAGGGAAGAGGATTTCTTGAGCTCAAGAGTTTGAGGTCGTGATGAGCTCTGATGTCATGACACTCTACCCTGGATGGGAGAATAATGTTCTGTTTCAAAAAACACAAAATGCTCAGAATTTGAATTTGAATTTAGACTCATATTGAAGTGTCTAAATTGCAGAAGCATCTTGCTAAATATTTATTTTGAATTAAGTAAAGTCTAAACAAACATATAGATAATTCAGACCTCCAAAATAGTTATGGAAATATCATTGCTACTATTTAGAGCAATGATAGGTTTAAGACACAATTGAAAGCTAAAATAAACATTTTCAAAATTAAAATGATATAACAAGTGTGAGGTGAGAGTGCAGCATTTGCAAGTGTCAACAGTGTAGTATTTGCCCCAATCCAAAGGGGAATACATTTTAAAACACTTTTTGAAAATAATTGTGAGATGAAGTTTGATAAGCCATGTAAGCAAGAATTTTCCAAAGCAGGTAAAGCTGAGCTTAGACAATTTTATGTGTGTGATTCTGGACAATTTAACTTTCTGAGCCTCATCATCATTAATAGTAACACAGAAATAACATTACCTGCAGCTTTGATATGAGAATAAAACAAAGTGTGTGCAAACCACGTACCACTGGGTTTAGGTTCTTGGTAGGCAAACACTACATTTTAGGTGTCTTTATCATTAACGTAAATAGTAGGTGTAAGGCAGGCCTTAAACAGGTCCATAGGTAAAACGGGTCCCATAGGTTTACTGTTTTATCTTCACATCACGTCTCTTGTAGCTTGAGACAATTCAGAACCAAGGATAGTAGCCTTTATCATTTGGCAATAAGTTATCTTATATGTTAATATTCCCAAAGGCATGCAACAATGTGTAGCATTAATGTAACTCAAATATCCAATATAAAGTCTAAAATAAATTATATTTTAAATTTAAAAAAATTGATACTTACATTCTGTGTTATTTAAAAAGTTCTTCATATTATCTTTTCAATGAATGTTGATGGAATAATTGGTCACGAATATGCTGATAAATAAATCTAGATAAACACCTTGAACCCATTCACAAGTATTATATTGTAAGGGGACATAAACCTAAATGCAAAATGCAAATTTCCTGGCGATAACATGGGAGAAAATCTAGATGACCTTGAGTATAAAGATGACTTCATAGATACAACGCCACAGGCACAAGGCAGAAAGAATATTCAATAAGCTAGACAATTAAAATTAAAAAGTTTTGGTCTGTGAAATACACTGTCAATCAAATAAGAAGGCAGGTCAAGACTGGGAAAGAATATGTGCAGGCACACATCAAATAAAGAATATTTGTCTAAATTAAACAAAGAATTCTTATAATTCAACAAAAAATGAATGTCTGGAATTGAAAAATGGTCAAAAGAGCAACATATATGTCCATAAGCAGAGGAAAAGATTTTCCACATCTCATGCATCAGGGAAATAGCTAGTGGATGACAGGATACGAGCCTGTTGGAAAGTCCATCATCCCACTGACAATACCCAAAGCTGGGAGGGTGGGGAGCAACAGGAACTTCCATTCACTGTCAGTGGGAATGCAAGGTCATATAGCCACTATGAATGACACTTGGTTCCTTAGACAGCAAAACATAAAGAAAACCCAGTAACCACTTGCCTTGATATTTATCGAAATGTGTAAACAGTGTATATCCACACTCAAACCTGCACAGAGACGTTTATAGCAGCTTTATTCATATGTGCCAAAACTTAGAAGAAACCAAAATTCCCTTGGCAGGTAAATGGATAAACATATTGTGGTACATTCAGGCGATGGAGTATTTATTACTTACTGGGAAGAAACAATGAGCTATCAAGCAATGAAAGAACGTTGAGGAACTTTAAATGCATATTATTACCAAGTGAATGAGCGAATCTGGAAAGGTTACATACTGTATGAGTCCAACTCTCCTACATTGGGGAGATGAATAGACAAATCTCAGAGAATTTTCAGGGGAGAAGTCTCATCTTCTGCATGATACCTACATGTATATATTAAATGTGAATGCATGTGTCATAACTCCTGGAATGTACAAGAGGAAGCGTCGATGGGAACTATGGATATCAAGCGATTATGGTGTGTAAAATAGATCCACCAAATTCCACAGATGCCCCACTCTACTGCACACACTGACCCTGGGGCCATGGGGAAGACCTTGCCTATGTGGGAGCAGGCACTACATGGGTCTCTATACTTGTTGCTCAATTTTGCTGTGAACCCCCAGCTGCTCTAAACCTACAACTGCTCTAAAAAAAAAAAAAAAAAAAAAAAGAGTATATTTTAAAAAGGAAAAAAATTCTCATACTGTGTAGCTGTCTGCTAGGATTCAAATGATACATTCATTGAGATAATTTCCATTTTAACTCATAAGCAATACCATGAGATCAAGGTCACTTGTACAATAATTCTAATAATACAGAAATTACACATTGTTTATAAGAGAAATTTTAAATCAATGCAATATCATGAGAACTGCCTGTATTATAATTTATTAATATGTAATTATATAAAAGAAAATAAATTCCTAAAACTAGTGTCTGAAAAATATAAGCGGTAATTAGGTACAAATAAATAGCAATTAGTTATTCTGAATTGGAAAAAAAAAGGAAACTATAAAATGTCTGTTTGAAGATGTATACACTGTCCAATCTAATAAATCATTCAGCAATTTTAAAACAATTATCTAAAATGTGCTAATATATCATTTAAAATAATCTAAAATTATTTATGACCAAAGTTAGTCAAATGTCTGATTTTTCTTTCAATATAATGTTAACAGTCACCCTGTCATACCTCAACACAAAACAAAGTGGGCACCATGGCAAGACCTACTTTTTCTGTGATTCCAATGGCCTGTAAATACTCATGGTTATAATAGGAAGTCTGGTGAGGACCAATGCCCTGATAACAAAATGAAACAACATCAGGCAACAATAAAAATAATAAAACTGGATTCCAATTCTGGCCTTATTACTCTTACTAATTGTTTAATGCAGGATAAACCCCTTACCTGTTTTATTTATAACTGAGAAAATTAGAGCAGATACACCCTTGAGGTTTATGATGGGTTGATATCTAGAAATTGTGTTTGTGTACCATCGTACACTGCGTACGCTGTTTTCTTCAAATATATATTTACTAAGCTAAAGTACTTTGATATGCTAGGAACATGCCCAGAATGTGTCCATGAAAGACTTAATGGATAAAACCTCATGTAGCATTTTAAACTGATTTTAGAGAATCAAGACTCCTCTGAATTCTCACTTCCTTATTCTACTATGCAAATGTCATATATTAATGTATGACATTATATATCATATGAAGATAATAAAAAGATAAGTGACATTTACACGCCCAGAGATCTTTTTTATAAAACAAGTAATTCCATATACCTTACTCATTCTTAGATAATCAATTTTCTCACTAGAAAAAGCTAAGAAGCTTGAAGAAGAAACAACCACTTGTTGAATTTCAAGTCTTCCCACTGTTCATATTTTAAATTTCTGAAACAAAAGAACACTGTTTAAAAAGTGTGCAATTAAAAAAATTAAGTTATAAATACATGAGCCTGTGTATATATGCATGTGTGTGTGCACAATGTGTTTTGAATTGTTTTTGATCTTTATTCAATTGTCCACTGAAAGACATTTACTAACAGAAGTTTGTCTATGTGATTATGCTTCCAAATAGCATAATCAAACATACAACCAGTGAGAAGAGGATTTCATACCTTGTAGGATGTAATAACGGATGCATAGACAGTAAATTTAAATTTATATTTTTAAAAAGCTAGCTATATTTTGTAAGACAGATAATGGTGATTATTTCTATAAGAGGTATGGTTGTTAAGTCATATAATTTTAATGGTATAATCATCTTATTATAATTCACCGATAAGCAACGATTAGAGATTACTTTTTAAAAATTTGATGTATTACTAAGACATGAACCTCAGAGAAAGTCTGGACGAATCTTCGTGTTTCAAACTGTGAGGAATTGAAAAGTTAAAAAGGAATACTGTATTTTTAATCATTTGTCCATTCCACATCAGGGAGGTCATTCCTGATGTGACTGCCAGATACAAGACCACTCCTCCTGAGAAACTGTGTCAAGTATTACAATAAAAGCTTGTCCTTTTATCATATGCCACCTTCTTCATACAAGTAATCTCCAGGGAGAAGAAATAAAGAAATATCCTTAAATTCACTATAAAAACATATCCTAATTACTAGGAGATCAGACTTCCCTTCCAAATTGTTAAATGTGTCTACACATGGATAATTTTTTTTTCATATAGAACACAGTCTCCTAAGATAATTTTTTCGCAAATTTTATATGTAGGACACTTGGGTGTGTTGTTTTTGAATATATTTTTTAATTTTTAAAAAATATACATATGAATAGAGGAAGGGAACATATCATTTTTAAAAGTTACATTTTAGTGAGAGGAGGCTATTTCATCACTCTTCAATTACACACAGATTAGGATTGTGCTTTAATTTGAGAGATATACTTACATGATTCATAAACACTGTTGTTCCTCTCAATTATAACTTGAAGAATGAACATTGTTACTGCAGGCTATTTGGGCTAAGGCATTTGAGACAGCTTAAGGCACTTTTGAAGGTGCTGCAGTTAATTTAATATTGAAGCAGCAAGGAAAGGCTTTCTCTCCTCCATGATACCAGAGATCGATTGAAAGAGGGAAACATCATTGATATGATTGTTTCTTCTATAAGTAGTAAAACTTCCATCCCATATATGGAGGTCAGGGGAAGATATCTGAAGAAAACTTTCATAAATTTCCAGTAAAAAATTTCGTGCCACTTAGGAAAACATGATTTGTTAAGTATTAATATAACCTATGTCCAATAGTTTGACTTAGAATTTGAAATACAGTAGAGCCTCTGTAATTTGAGCACCCAAGGACCACACCGAACTGGTCAACATAGGAAGGTGCTCAACATAAGGAAGGAGGTCTACTGTGCTGGTTGGTAGTATGCATGCCTGGTCACCTTAGGGAGGTGGTCAGGGTAGGGAGGGGTCCAATATGAAGGTCCTGCTGTATTCTATCCAGTCAGATTACATACTACTACATTACAAAACAACTAATTTTTAGACATCTGTCAAAATTTGCACTGATGCAATGTGCAAAGTGGAATTTCCACTGCAATGTGCAAAGTGGAACTTCCATTTAAATTAAAAGAAAATATATGATAATTAAGATCTATCATTTTTAAAGTCTAGGTCCATATGAATAAGGCTGATGGTACTCACACCAGGACTTGTAATTCTGAATCTATCTATTAGTTGCTGAAAGAGACCAAGCTGCTTGTCTAAGTAAACAATCAAACAAGGAATCTAATAAACATTCTTCCTTAGTGGGAAGAAAAAGGAGCAGGAAATAAAAATAAATTAATAAAAGTTTTGAGAGATTATCACATCGCAGAACCTTTTAAGAATGATAGACCAACTCTCAACAACCAGTAGGGAAATGAATAAATTAAAAAAAGAATAATGAATGCAACATTTGAATGAACATTTAAACCTTTAGAATATCTTGGTCTTTGGAGACCATCATGATTCCTACACCATTTTTAAATTACACACAGATTAGGATTGTGTTTTAATTTGAGAGATATACTTACATGACTTCATAAACACTGTTGTTCCTCCTGATTATAACTTGAAGAATGAACATTGTTACTGTAGGTTATTAACATTAAGAAAATATTTTCCCCACACAAAAGAGAAGAATGTTCTCGAGGGCATGTCTGTGTCTGCCTTCATGGCCCCATTCCAAGGATCCTCCAGGCATGAGAATTTCTTATGTCTTCCTAATTCCTCTTTGTACCTGATTGGAATCAGAAAATACTTGGCACATCCTCAACTAAGTAAAAGAAGTGAAGTGATTGATTTGTTCTTCCTCGTCTTTAGAATGTAATTTTAAAAAAAATTGCTTTGAAGGATTTGCAATTTACTAATACGCTGAAATTTTTTAGTAGACAAATACATGCATTCCATGTGCACACACATTTCTCCTTAGAAATTGTTACTTAGAAAAGAATTGCTACTTAACTTTGTCCTAAACTTTAAAAACAAAGAAAATTAAGTTTTCAAGAAACTTCTAAATATATGAGTATTAATTGATTTCTATTAATATATGCAATAATTTAAAAGAGAAACCTAGTGATATGATTCCATGTTAGACTCATACATAGTGTTCATACCAAGCAGCACAGGCCCACACTGTCTTCATCCACAAGACTGTTTCTTACTAAAAATCAAAGAAATAATGTATGTTTTCCTAATAGTGCAGAAAATCGAGTGTTAAAAGCCAAAAAGTTTAAGGAAACACTCAGGAATCACTGAAACATTGTTAAATAAACTGAAGAAAATACTTACGTAGAGAAAATGTGTTCATTCCTAACCCAGTGCAAGGAGCTGCTTGGTGTTCAAAAAATAGACCTAAATTACTTTGATTAATTTCATTTCCCTTATGAAAATCTGCAGTCTGAGGGATTCTATAATTAGAAAGGAGAAAAATAAATCTTTTCCATTTGCATTGTGTTGGAAAATGATTTGCTTGAAAGGGAAAACTGCTATTCATACTTTGAGTTTGGCTCTGTGTCAGTCATACCAAGAATTGAATACCTTTTTTGCGTATGGCAAATAAGATACTTTTGTGTGCACGACAACAAACAGAAACCTCCCTCTGTGTGTGTGTGTATGTGTGTGTGCAGGTGTGTTTAACCTGATTCCATGGAACTGCAGGTCAGACTAATTGAAATAAGCACATTTAAAATAGACTTTTCATTTTAGTTTTATTGTACTGAGTAGTATTTTTAATTTTCTTAAAAGGCACCCAAGAATAATTACTTTTGTGAACCAAAAATATACAAAACTATACAGAATAAATACTTTGTAGAAATCTAGCTATACCTTCTTGTAAAATAAAGCTACATCGTCTCTCTTTTGAGGCAACTTAAACCACTTACCTTTAGAAGTGCCTTTTGCTACTAATTTACGGCATCTATCAGTAAACATCAATAAAAATAAAACAAATTCTTTAAAATTCTTTTACACCTGTGGATTACTTGCCAGAGGAAACTTATTTCTATCATCTTCATTCAAATTTATAAAGGATTAATGCTGTGAAAGAAAACACACTGAATAGATGCTCTACTCATATTTACAGTTGAATCTCAGTAGCATTTTAAAAATATCCCAAGAAGAAGAATTAAACTTTGAGCACAAATGATATACCGTAGTTCATAGCAGCATTGACATTAAGATTGTCTACAAAAATTGTGCAGAAAAACCAAAAAGATTGCTTATTTATTCCACCTAAACAATTAATCATTTTTATTTTTTAAATTCAGAAAGCATAGGAGTGGCATTGATTTAATACTCAAATGATCAAAGTTTTTCGGCCACCCATGGCCTATATAATTACAAGCTTTCATTTTTTTATCTTTACTGCTACTATTTATAATTTTCAAGTTCCAGTTCCTTTTGCATTTATTGCAAGAAAATTAGATATCTTTAACAATGCACGTTTGAAGTACATACCGCTTATAGACAATGTATTCCTTACATATAACTATAGATACAGGTAATATTTTTAAATGATGAAATCGAATTTTATTTAATCTACAGGGAACATAATTAAAGAAAATTAAAGATTTTAAATGTCCAGACTTTTTCGATGTGCAAGAGGACATCTATGAAACACATTTCAGTATATGGAGAAATATTACTCTAATCCTTGAATGGTTTACATGCAAGGATGTACTTTATTTGGGACAGACTAAATTGCCTGAACATAATGCCATGGCTTCTCCCAATGATCCCTGAGTTTCTTTTTTCTTCTTCTTTTTATTTCCCAAAGGATTACTGCTGTGCTTAAGTTCTGATTGATGATACTCACGTAAGGCACTTATTTACAAAATTTGGACTTAAGACAGAGTCACAGCCTGTCTGTGAAAGCCCTCAAAATCTCTATGTCTGTTGCTCCAGGACTTCTAAGTAGTCTGGTTCAGCATGTAAGTTAGCTTTGAGCTCAAAATATTCATTTTTAGTCTGTTCCACTAGTACCTTCCTTGGCCTTGAGTACATTAAGGTCTCCATTAATTTCAGCTCTTCGTGAGCCCCAGGATAATGTACCTCCATGTCAGGCTGAAGCTGGGCTATGTTTTTCCTCAGGTATTCTGTGATTCCTAGTTGCTGAAGTTCTCTTTCTTTTTCTAAAATGTTCCTATACAACGAACTAGCATCCTGGAAGGATAAAAATTCTGTTGATTGGTTTGTGGCTTTGTATTTCATATTTGACCCTGTAAGAGGCGAATGGTTTTCCCGTTCTAAAAGACTTCTTTGGAGATGTTTGGCATCACTTCCCTCCTTCTCATTCTTCTCTTCTTCCTCTTCCAAATGCTTTGGACCGAAGGATGGGCTTCTGTAGACATGAACCATGGGGCTTACCATATGCTGCTCATACAGCGAGGCAGAGGGCCTCTCCGTGGTGTGATGAGTCGTTTTATGACCATACATGCTGTACTGAAGGTGCACCGGACTGTTGTCTCTTATTTGCTCATCTGCTTGTTTCTTTTTGTACCTTCTCCTGCGGTGGAGAACAAGAACCACTATCCCTGCAGCACAGAACACAATAGTTATAAACACAATCAGAAGGCCTAATATCAGGACCGATAATGGTACAGCATCAGTAAGAGATCTTAAAAGAGTATCGGCTGTGTTTGTTGTTGTTGCGGGAGTAGTGACAACAATGAAACTCGTTTGAGTTGGCAGGGATGGGTTGTTTACCAAACCTGGGCAGAGCAGTTCACTATTTAGAGCTTTTAATTCCTTTCTGTCGAGATGCCCTGGGGAAGAACAAAGGACGTCATCTGTCACTGTGTTCTTGCTTAATTTTTGTATCCATTGCTGCAATCCAACCAGGTCACAGGAACAGTCCCAGGGGTTATCCTCAAGGTCAATCTGGGTTAGTAAATCAAGGTCATCCAAGATATTGCTTACAGGCAGATGGGTAAACTGGTTTGTTTTAAGATTGACCCTCGTTAGGGGAACTCCTGAAAAAATATGTGGTGGTAAAACTTGTAGGAGGTTGTTATTTAAAAAGAGTACTTTTAGTTTAGGCATTGGGCTAAATGTCCCTGGCAATATTTCTTTAACTGCATTGTACTCAAGATATAAGTACTCAAGGCTGTGTAGGCCAAGGAACATGCCCTTACTTAATTTGGTCAGGTGGTTACCATTTAGATAGAGCTTTTGTAATCTGGTCAGATTCATAAAGGATCCTTCTTCCAGAACTTCAATACGGTTGTTTCCCAAGTGGAGCATTTCCAAGGTGAAATATTCCACTAGATCCGACTTCACTAAAGTGTGAATAATATTCCCCGCTAGAATAAGCTTTCTAGGATTCTGCGGAGGAGGTTTCAGATCTGATAAGCTTTCGATGTTGCGTTCCTGACAGTGTATTAAAAGTCCTGACGGAGACAAAACCTTGCAGTTACAAGGAATGGGACAGTAGGGTCCTGGAAGTTGAGTGGATGGCTTTGTAATGTAAGGTACCAAACCTGGAGCTTTGGTGGGTAGTTTTAGAATGGATGTGGTCTTGGTTGATATGCGACTATCACTTATTGACAGTGTTGCTGCCAAGTGTAATGATCCTGAAGGGTCCTCGTGTTCTTCATAAACTGGTGGAGTTGGGCAAAGAGATTCCCTTTTCAATCTACTCAGTATGCTTCCTTTGAAAACTGGAGGGCTATTGCACACAACGTCACCAATAATGGCCTGTGGAGGCATGTTTTCCAACCAGATTTTTAGCTGCAGTAGGTCACAATTACAGGCCCATTTATTGTCCTCCAACTGGAGATCCAATATCCGGCCAATGTGTTCTAAGAAACCAACATAAGGCAACGTTTGCAACTGGTTTCCACGAAGATCTAGATGAGTTAAAGGAACAAACCGGAATATGTTTGGAGGCAGACTCTCAATAGCATTGTCATTTAATATTAACACCTTAAGTCTGCTCAGCTTGCTAAAGGCACTTGGTTCAATCACTGTAATGAAATTATTGTCTGCTTGTAGGAATTCCAGGTTTTCTAGTCCATGAAAGGTATCCTCTTTAAGAACTTCTAAGGAATTGTGATTGATATGAAGTTGTTTAACAAGGCCAAGGCCATTAAATGCACCTGTCTCAATATCTGCAATATTGTTAAATCCAAGGTGTATTGATATAGCATTGTTCAGCCCAGAAAAATCATTGGAGTGAAGCACTGTCAAGCCATTATTTAATAAGATTAGGTGGAAGGGTCGTGATGGTGGCACAATTACTTGGGACAAATTCTTGATGCCTTTTTCTTCACAATTTATGAGCATTATGCCATCTTTTTCCTCACAGTGGCAAAGAGAATCACAAGAGCCTCTGGCTGAGGACAGTGGAGTTTGGGACTGTAAAGATACACAGGCAAGGAGAGACACATAGGAGAGATGAATCCACAGCTTCATGTTGTCATGTGATGAAATCTGATTCTGTAAAATAAAATGCAATAGGAAGGGACTTTAGCGGGCAGCATCAGAGAAGAGAGGAAGCTGACATTTTCAAAATAATGATAGGTTTTCCTCTAAAAAGTAAATTGCCGACTACCAGGAAAATATGAGTACCTGGCTGCGTCTATCTTTTTCTTCATCCTGATAGGCCAGGTTCCGGTTAGTTTTAACTTGCATAATGGCCCAAATACAAAATTAGGTCAAGTAGAATTTAAACTACAGTAATTTGTGTTCACATCTAATAAATAACCTGTGTCATAACAGAAAAGAGGGGTATTGCCTTAATGGACTATGTATATATTGATATGAAACAAAGTTGTATATTTGAAGACACGAATTTTCCTTAACTCAAAATGGATGAACTTCAGACTAAGGGATTCTATCATAAGACATCTTTCTTGTTATTAGACAGAAACCTATAGAAGTGGAGAGAAGTAAAGGTGATGGCAATAATGTGTGTAATTTCACACGTGTGTATGTGTGTGCGCCTGCATGTACTATGCTTTGCCTTTATACTTTTCAACTGCCACAAATACTAGCTAATAACTGTGTCTGTTTTTAACCTCCTTTCCTGTTAGTACAAAATATTTTTTAATGTTATTATTTATTTCAAAAATCTTGAGGGAATGTGTCTTTTATTATGTAAGAAAGCAGAGCAGTCTAAGAACTCTATATAATCTATTCGGTCTAGGGTCATTTGTCAAAGCCTTAGAGTATCAGATGTACATGGCTGAGAGCGCCCATCCACAGTTCACTGAAATCACACTTCATATTACATTTATAGAGGTGGGATATTTCTTGCTGCTTTCACATTCTATTATGTCCTAGGTTAAACCATAAACAATAAAGAACCAAAAATGATCTTTAGCACACATTTCAGGCTATTGGAAAAGAATAGCAAGCCTCACACTAACTTAGAGCAAATGACTGCCTAACGAAGTACTGAAACCGACGTTAGGGCACTGAATATCATCACATAATTAAATAGTGGATCTCCTTTACTACAAGGCTTAAAGTCACAGACAATGAACTCTGAAGCCAACTGCGCCACACTCCATGGCATCTCTAATTTCATAAAAAAAAAAAAAAAAGACAGTTCAATATAACAACATCACAAACTCCACATCTTTAAAACTTCAACACATACATCTAAAACAGCAATTCTTAGAAATGTTCTAATTTTTAAAAGACAGTAATGGCAAGGTAGGGATCTATAACTTCAATGGCATCTCATTTTATTTCCTTCCTTTAAATAGTATGCCTTGAATTTACACAAATTAAATTAAAAGATAAACACCTCATATTCTTCTTAGCAAAGTATCTCAAGAATGGAAGAAAAAGTATCCAATGTACTCAGCCCTAATATGAAGCTAATTTATAGCTTTCATATGAAGGCTAAAACCCAACTATAGCACAAGATTACAGGGAAAGGGGAAAGGGAGGAGAGGGGTGGGGGAGGATGGGTGGAGGGAGGGCAGTTAGTGGGAACACACCTATGGTGCATCTTAGCAGGGTACTGGTGAAACTTATTAAAGGTAGAGTATCACTGTCTTTATATAGTGATCAAGAAAATGCCATGAAGGCTATCTGTAACAGTATGATCAAAATAATTCTGAATGTATATGAAGCACATCGTGCCCTATGATTGCACCAATGTACACAATTATGATTTAATAAAATTATAAAAAAAAAAAAAAAGAAAAGAACAAATGATCCCATATCAGGGTGGGCAAGGGACTTGAAGAGAAACTTCTCTGACGAAGATAGGCACAAGGCCTATGCATGAAAAAATGCTCTTCATCTTTAATCATCAGAGAAATACAAATCAAAACTATCTGAGATATCATCTAACTCTAGTAAGATTGGCCCACATCACAAATCCCCAAAACCAGAGTTGTTGGCATGGATGTGGAGAAAAGGGAACACTTCTACACTGCTGGTGGGAATGCAAACTAATACGTTCCTTTTGGAAAGATGTTTGGAGAGTGCTTAGAGATCTAAAAATAGACCTGCCATTTGATCCTATAATTCCTCTACTAGGTATATATCCAGAAGACTAAAAATCACATTATAACAAAGATATTTGTACCACAATGCTTATCGTAGCCCAATTCATAATTGCTAAATCATGGAAGAAGCCCAAGTTGCCCATCGACCCACGAATAGATTAATAAATTGTGGTATATGTACACCATGGAATATTACACAGCCTTAAAGAAAGATGGAGACTTTACCTCTTTCATGTCTACATGGATGGAGCTGGAACACATTCTTAGCAAAGCATCTCAAGAATGGAAGAAACAGTATCCAATGTACTCAGCCCTACTATGAAGCTAATTTATAGCTTTCATATGAAGGCTATAAGCCAATTATAGCACAAGAAAATGGGGAAAAGGGCAAGGGAGGGGAGGGAAGGGGGAGGGTGGGTAGAGGAAGAGTAATTGGTGAGACCACATCTAAGGTGCCTCTTAGAAGGGTACAGGTGAAAGTTACTAAATGCAGAATATAAATGTCTGAACACAATAAGAAAATGCCATGAAGGCTATGTTAATCAGCATTGATGAAAATATTTCAGATTGTATATGAAACCAGCACATTGTACCCCATGATTGCATTAATGTACACAGCTATGATTTAATAAAAAATAAATAAATAAATAACCCAGAAATTTCCTTCTCACAGTTCTGGAGGCTAAAGTTGGAGTTCAGGGAGCCAGCATGGTCAGCTCTGGAGAAAGTCCTCTTTCAGGTTGCAGAGTCTTGTCACTGTGTCCTCATGTAGCAGAAACAAAAATATAAAGAGAAAAGAGCTCTCTGGGGTCCCTTTTATAATAGCACTAATCTCATTCATGAGAGCTCCAGGCTTATGGCCTCAAGGCCTCCTCAAGGCCTCACCTTCTAATACTACCACATTGGGGGTTAGAAGTTCAACATAGGAATTTGAGAGGGAACAGACATTCAGGCCATTGCAGATAAGTAAATGTGTAGTTTTGTGGGCCTGAGTCCCAACTCCTACGGTCTGTCTACAAACTCAGCCACAGAAAATGCATAAACAAATGAATGATACTGTGTTCCCTTAAAATTTTATTGACAAAAGCAAGCAGCAGGTTAGATTTGCCTGTAGGTCACAGTCTGTTGACTCTTGAGTTATAACAATAACCATTGCATAGATATCTACCACATGTTAGGCACTTTAGTTTTGATGTAAATACAGCTAAGTATTATCACTCTTTTTTTCACAAAAGAGTGAGCTGCCACAGGGCAGTGGGAGAGCCAGGATTCACATCAAGGATGAGCTGACGCAAAAGCCCACAGGTACTTCCTACGCTAGCAAAATATCTACAAAATATTACCAAGCTATTTACGAAGTTGCTAAAAGTGCAGGAACGTCTTGTTAGGGAAACAACTGAGATATCCTAATATATAAACAATATGCTCTTAACCATATATATTTTTTTAATGCTCAAAGCTTGGAGAGATACATACAAAGATTTTAGGTGATAAATTCTGAGAGGATATGATTATTTTCCTCTACTTTCTAAATATCCTACAATGGACAGACATAATTTTACAAAAAGAAAGATTTAACCTTATTTTTTTTTAAGTGTAGAGACCAGTGGGTTCACAGAGGAAGCAATTGTCTTATTTCAGTGATTTTAAAAATGGATTAGAGCCATCCCATGGCACTAAGAGGGGAAAATATAAAATTTATATTTTTCTTTTCTTTAGAAAATATGAATGAATTGCACCAACACAATACACAGAATGACCTTGGCACCCTCCTTTACTTCACAGGTCACAGCCACGTGTCCAAGGCACATGGAATCTTTTAAGGAACATGAAAGCTCTCACCAAGATGGCTTGACTGTGGTTCCCACTCGGTGTTCCTAATTTCATTGTACCTAGCAGGGCTACAAATTATATTGCCATGTATTGCCTCTTGTATGTACCCTGGTAAGTTAAGGATCATATTATCCAGCATTAATTTTTAAAGGGACCAAAAATATTAAAATATTCCTGAAAAGAAATATCCAGGTAAAGATAACACTAATGGAGTTGACATTCCTGTATATTAGTTCCTTTTCATCCATATTACAATGATATTCTGTAATGATGACTTTCTAACCTTAGCACATAAAAATCAGCAAAAAAAAAAACCCAAACCCCATCTAAATTACCTGAATCTTATTTGAAATTTGAATTTTCAATCACTGCTTTAAGACAGTACATATACCCTAAACACACAAACTTATACTTTCAGAGTCCAAACCACCCAGAAAATGGGATTTTTTTTTTAACGTCTTGTTCTTCCTGTCACAGTTACACACTGTAATTATAGATAGCTACAATATGGCTATATGCCAATAAACCAAAATGCATTGTTTGTCGAAAATAATACATTTGGGCTCAGCACCCGCAGCTCAGTGGTCGCCGGCTACATACGCGGGGCTGGCAGGTTTGAACCTGGCCCGGGCCTGTTAAACCACAATGACAACTACAATGAAAAATATCTGGATGTTGTGGAGGTTGCTACTTGAGAGGCTGAGGCAAGAGAATCACTTAAGCCCAAGAGTTGGAGGTTGCTGTGAGCTGTGACACCATGGCACTCTACTGAAGGTGACATAACGAGACTCTGTCTCAAAAAAAAGTAAAAATAATAATAATACATTTGGAAGACATATAAAAGTATTTGTGTGGGGAAAATTTAGAGAAACAACTATTAGAACACATGCAGTAGTATCCATGTTTTGGCAGGCATGTGGACTGAAGTGCAGAATTTTCTATCATGTCTCATGTTATGGATCTGAAATATTTCATCCCAATGTCTCATACGGTTGTGCAGGGGGCACACCATGTGTTTAGGAAAGCACCATTTGCATCCTTGTCTATGACTTGTGCTTCTCACGTCATGCAGTGCACGTTCTGGGGACCCAGACGTAGCAACCTAGAATGACTCAGATGAAGAATGACTTTTATGTGAGCCGTGAAAGGAAAGTTACACTGGAGAACATGCAGTCTCAATACTGTAATGGTAACTAAGCTTCATAGGAATACTACAAAAACATAAACACTAGAACTTAAAAAAGATTTCAGAGAGGGCTGGAGTGGTGGGGAAAAAAGATCATAAAGATAGCATCACACATGAAATTAATTCACAGCATCATTTATGAGGAGGTTGTTACAAAGAAATAGCAGCTGGGGCACACACAGAGCCACAGGGCACCACTGACATAATTATACATAAGGGAGAAAAGGAAATTTGAGTAGGAGAATTTTCACAAGACTTTGTAATAATATGTGGTATGACCGTGAACTTCTTTTGGAACATACAATGTACTTGAAATAGTTGTTGAACTTGAAGGTGGGCTACCCATTTTTCTCTTACAAAGAGGCAGGGTATCAAATTTAGTGACCTTTTCAGTGATGACAAGTAACTCTCAGCAGTATGCCACTGGTAGATATTTTTTGAAAAATAAACACATTTAATCTGACCCTTCAAGGTAAAGAGTGAGCAAGTAACTGCTTTTCAAAGAAACTCGTGTGCTTAAAAAGCATTTCTGAAAACATTTCCATCACCCTGTGATTTTCTTGCCATTGTAGTTGGTGTATCAACTGTAATTGCGTTCACGTAAGCACAATTCAACAAAAGTCTCTAGAGTGCTTAAAAATCTTCCAAATGAAGTTTCAACAGGTTTTGGATTCATTTGTTTAAAAATGTAAAAATGAAATATCTTCCAATTAGTTTGTGAGAATAACTGCCTGACATCAGGAAGATGGAAATTTACTAGCCCAATTTCAACAAAGCCTTTGCATAATTGGTAGATGGCGTTGAAAAATGAGAATCATGATTTGGCAAACAGAGCCGCCAGTGCACTCTCCACTGGGATCAACACCTCTTTGTGGGGAATCCTTTCAACTCCGACAGCCATTCAAACCAAGGATTTTCTTTTAATTGAACTTAAAACTATGATATCTTTCTGTATCTGCAAGTATTAAAATTTCAAAAATGAAGCATATCCCACCTTAATGGTGACTTCAGAATAGTATTAATAATTTCAGGGGTGGCAAAAAAGTGACAACAAAGAGGGTTTTATAATACAAACAATTCAGGATATTATCTATTTCATTGTTATCTCAAACCTTTAAATTTTCTATTTTTGTATATATTATATAAGGAAATACATATATAAATTACATATATGAATACATTTATATTTATATACAATGTATGTAGATTTTAGTATAGTTATATATAAATATAGTAGAATCTCCACAGCTGACCACCTCCCAACATTGACCTTGTTCTCAAGTTGACCTAAGTTTCATAGATAGGATATGCACCACGTGTACGTATCATCATAGTAGGCCTAGTTCCTTATATTGACCACCCCTTGTGTGTTCAACAGTTTGTTACAGACTGAGGTGGTCTGCTTACAGAGGTTCTATTAATATATTATATTATGTTAATATAAATAAATTAAGCAATAAAGCACATATATAGTAATGCATATATATATATATAAATTATAAACAGACATGCCTGTAGAGAAAAGAAGTTGGGATTTTCATCCCATCTGAATTTGAGGTGAGGCAGGGGCAGGTGTGGGCTTATGAAGGGATAACATTTGCACTAAGCCTTAAAGCAAGAGTGTCACCAAAACCATGGCCACAGCTGCATTGTGACTGGAGAGACACACGTTTCTTTATCCATTCTTAGTACTCATTCAGAATCAGGCAGGAGAGGGTTCAGAAGGAAGGAGAGGGTATTGTCATCTTGAAAATCATTTTTCTGCCTTAGAGAGAATGGAAGTAGAATGACATTCAAGAGTGAACCTCGGTCTTCAGTGCTGAGCCTTTCTCCATTTCTGAGGGCAGCCGTCCCGGGGCAGCTGCACGGCCTTCTCAGGGATGCCTCGTCATGGCTCTGGGGGCCATTGCTCATCCTCTTCCAAGGTGAAATGACCTTCTGTCTTCAGCACCCAGCTCACACGGACAATGCTTCCTCCCCGTTGGAGGGTAGCTCCACTTCCCTCACCTTCCATGGTCAGCAGCACATATGTGTCCCATCTTCTAAGCTCCAGCAGTTCTGAGAAAGGAGGGTCCTCTGTGTCCACCCATAGGGGCCGTCACTCAAGATGACCCACAGCAAAAGCCCAGAATCATGAGAGAAGATGTGAGGTCAAAACTGGGAAAGCTATAACGAGCACCAGGAGCAGGAGGGCTCGGGGGAACCAGTAGTGAGCTGAGAGGCTGGATTGTCCCAGAAGGTGGAGAGGGGGACAGGTGTCAGGATCTGCAGGCACTCGCCACCCAGGCCAGGGCTCTCCCATCTCTACTGTGCTGCACCAGTGGGCAGGGGAGACAGATCATATTCACACACTCACCTATCACATGTAGGAAGCTCTGCACTGAGGGCTGTCTCTGGACACCAGACACTAGGAAGCCTGTTCTGGTGAACCCAAACTCTTAGAAGATGTTGCATCAAATCACAGACTAATGTGACACGTGTTTTATCTGTTGGTCATCTCAATCCTCCCTAAACCATCAGGTCCTGCGTCTTACTCCATCCCCTATGACCAGTGGGGGCCCCCAGGAGGGGCCTGTCAGAGTTGTATTTGTCCCTAGAGACAGGTTCCCACTTCACCTCTTCCCAGAACCTTCTATGATGACTAAGTCAGAATCACTATCTCCTGTACAACTAAACTCTCCTCCGAGGGTTTCATGAATGAACACTTATTGGGCTTTCTTTTTCTCCAGTCTGGACCATTTTATTTCCCAGGATCTATCACTGTTTTAGTTTAGCTTCTCCTAGAATCAGAACCTGAGACCAGGGTCCAAGTGAAAATGGTATATGTGGCATTTGGCAGGTAAAGGGAACATCAGAAAAAAAAATAAAAGGAACATCAGGAAGGAGTGGGTTAGTGATACAAGGAACTGATACTGTTTATAAAAAGTATGATATTAAGCTAGTTATCAGTAGATGATAGATGCTTTAACTCAAAGGAGAATTTTGAGACATGGTATAAGTACACCCCTCACAATTATCCACTGAGGGGCATGGGAGCTGGAGTATTTATACTTCAACTTGCAAAAGCACTTAGCTGACGGCTGCTCCTGGGGTCTGACCCCGGCACCACCATACTACAGACAGAGCAGCCGTCAGCTATTCCGGGGAAAAAAATATTAGGCACAGGATTGAATGATGTTTCCTAACCAAATTTTATATGTTAAAGTTCTAACCCCCAATGTGATTATATTTGGAGATGGAGCTTTTAGGAGGTAATTAGGTTTAAATGAGGTCATAAGGGTAGAATCTCAGTCCAATAGGACTGGTGGCTTTATAGAAAGAGGAAGATATCTCTGTCTCTCTATCTCCCCCTTCCTTACCTACTCCCTCTTCAACACCCCTCAGGCACATATGAGAGGGGGAGGGGAGAGAGGGAGAGTCTTGAGCTCACAGTCTTGTTACTGTCTCACGTACATGACCGTGAGCCCAAGGACAGAGGCCACACACACAGTGCTGTTTGCCTTGAGCACCAACCAACAGGAAAAAAGAAGCAACATTTACTGAGCCCTTACAATGTGTCAGGTGCCAAGTCAGACTTTTTGAAACTCAACTTTATTAAGATATAATTTATATACCACTGAATGCACACATTTAAAGTGTCTAAGTTCGTGGATGCTGACCAATGTGCATTCCCACGCAACTATCACCATCATCAAGATATGGAAACAATTCTATTACTCACCATTCCTGGTGAATCCCAGAGCCCAACTTAGCATTAATCTGTTTTCTGACACTAACAGTTAGGTCTGTCTTTCCTAGAGTTCTGTGTGTAATCACACAGTGTGTGGCCTTCTGTATCTGGCTTCTTTCTCTCTGAGTTTTTAAGAGTTATCCATGTTGACACATGTATTGACAGTTCATTTTTTCTTTATCATTAAGTAAAATTCCATCATGCAAATATATCATAATCTGTGTATCCATTCACTTTCTGATGGACTCGAGATTACCCTGCTCAGGACTATTAGTAATTAAAGCTGTTATGGACATTTGTATGTAAGCTTTTATGTGAACAAGTTTTTATTTCTCTTGAGCATCTTTAAGGAGTAGAATTGTGTTATCATATTATAAGCATGTGTTTAATTTTACATGAAACATACACTGTATGCTAGAGAGTTGTAATCTATCCCATTTGATTTTGTTGACCACTCAATGAGTGTCATTACTCTTGCCTTTTGAGTACCCTAAAGCTCAGAGGGTAGCTGACTTACCTAAGTTTGTATGGTTGGTAAAGGTGGATATGGGCCATGTACCTAAGTGCTTGTGTATTCTCCATGACACCATCTCTCTTTCTTTTACTAATGCAACAGGAGAATTTGATGTTGAACCCAAAAAAATAAGCAAACATGTAAGTTACTTATATCCTTCTAATCTTTAAATGTATCTGCCCCACGAGAGGTTGGGTAACCAAGTTGGAATGAGGCAACTCCAGACAGGGAGGAAAGGTGGTTACAGGGGTAGGGAAGCTGGCTGAGCCCACCTAGGCTAAAACATAAAAACATCACTAAATACCACACAAACTATTGAGAGGATTGGTGAAGCTGATATCTGCTGGTGTGGAGTTTATGATTTTGAAAACCACAATTGATTGTTTATATTCTGTCAGGCTGTAAATGCAACCAATTAATGATGAGCATAAAGGAGATAGTCATTTTTTTTTCAGAAAGGGTTTTTAAGTCTTAACATCCAGGCAGCCAAGGAATATTAGGGTAGCATTAAGATCAAACCAATTGCTAGAGTTTTTTTTTCAGAAAGGGTTTTTAAGTCTTAACATCCAGGCACCAAGGAATGTTAGGGTAGCATAAAGATCAACCAAATTGCTAGACATAGGCAATCTAATCGGTTAAAACCTGGTAAATAACACTTCACACACAGACTTCAGAAATTATAAACAGGAGAATCAATCCACTGGAATAAGGAAATAAAGGAACTAGTCAGGGTTAAGTTCACATCTTTAGCAGAATTCTTAAGGGAGCAATTGAACCATACACCAAATGTGCTGCTGTTACAGATACAAACTTTGGCCAATGCCCAGATTACAGGCTGTTAAAAATGCATTAAGAGGGTCATGTTTATATTTCTATAGTTGACTAAAAGTCCCTGCTCATATAAATGGGGGTACCCTCTGTATATTAGGGTCTTTGGTGTCCGTCAATAAGAGACAATGTGTTTGAATATCACAGAATAACAGTTCTTGGGAAAACAAAACATTCCTAGAGTTCATGGCTAGCTCATGGGATTAAAAACGGCCATCACGATGAGCATGTATAAGCTTCAGGTCCCCCCCCCACCCCGGTTACCCTGCTGGTCGTACACAGTTACTTCAGGCCTCGCTACTACTCTCTGCACCTCACCTCATGAGACGCTTGAATGAAGAACCATTTCTCAAAGCTCTTTGGAAATACAGGGCACTGTGTGAAGGCAAGATTTGTTTAAAAATTAGCTTGCTTAAATGTCGCCTTAGTTCTGACTGTTGCAACAGAGTGTTATAGACTGGGAAGTTGAAACAATGGACACACATTTCTCACCATCCTGGAGGCTGTAAGTCTGAGTTCAGGTACCAATGTGGCTGGGTTCTGGAGAGGACCACCCTGTATGCTGCCTGCGGACAACTTTCCCTTGCACCCTGACATGGTGAAAAGAGCACAGGAAAGCTCCTGTGGCTCCTTCACAAATACATTAATCCTTTCAGGAGGGTTCCAGCCTTATGACATAATTACTTCCCCCCTTCTTAATACCATCAATGTTGGGTTAGGATTTCTACATGAGAATTGTGAGAGGATACAAACTTTCAGTACTCAACCAATGCTAAATATTTTTCGGTTCATGTCAATTATCAAATGGCTATTACTCATTGTTAAAATGTATTTCTGGAAGATGGAACACATGCATTAATCTTTCTCCCCCTCAAAAAGTCATTAAAATAACAATAAAAGCCATTTATGAAGTGTGAACCCACAAAGACAAGAAACTAGTAAAGGCTGTCAATGGAAATAATAAAGTTAATTTCTAAAGCAGGACAAGTGGCCAAGGGAGCCTGCACCCCAAGGACTACACAATCCTGATGAGGTATTCACCTAGGACTTGGTACATAGAGGTAAAAAGTTCCTCTGGAGGAAGGTGTGAGACCGAAGGCTGAATAAACAGAAGGAAGATTAAAGTCTACATAGAGCATAGTCTTGAGACACCCTCCACCACCAGGCCATTGTCTTACTCTAAGAAACCTTCCCTAACACAGAAATTTATTCTATGGGATGAGATGCACAAATCCCAGGGGAATAATATGCAAGACAATTGATGGGGTTATAGGAAGAAAATAGTACAACTTCTATTTATAATTTTTTTTTAAGAAATAAAAATAAATTCTACTACTATTGGTAGTAGACAATTGCTGATTGGGACTAGTACATGTAAAGAACTCATATAAAAGTGTACAAGGATTGACAGCAAGAATAAAGCCCATGTTAGTTCTAAAGCAATGGAACAAAAAAGGTTGTAATCTTATGCCAGAGTGATGGAGAGAGGTTGAAAAATGGCATTATGTAAAGATCTACACACCAAATATTGGAACCATGAGACCCTTTATTCCAGGAAGTACCTCCCATGTAGGAAATCAGAGGGTTCTTCTCTGGGAAATGTGATTGATGTAAGAGAAAAGTCCTAGTCATTCTGACAGTCAGGGTACTCCAATGAAAAGATCAGTTAACTACAAATTTGCTTGCAAATAAGCCCTCTTCCCAACACAAATACACAGAGAAATTTCCCTTTCACTTTTAATTCTATCCTTAAAAAGGAACAGATAACCAGAGATGAACAGAGAAAATCCTCTAAGAGGAAAGATAAGAACAAAATAAAGAACTTGAAGGAAATAGATATAAGTAAAACTGGGAACAGGGGGACAAATGTAAAAAAATTATTAATAATCCCAGAATTACTTCCATGGGAAAATATATGTATAACAAAAGAAATAAACATAAGATACTTTTACATTCAGTGGTACCCAATATTGTTATAGCAATGAATATTGACTTTATAGAGGTGCCTGTGGCTCAAAAGAGTAGGGTGCCAGCCCCATATGCTGGAAGTGGCAGGTTCAAACACAGCCCCAGCCAAAAACTGCAATATATATAAAGTCTATATATATTGACTTTATTGTGAATTAACTATATGGGAAGAATGAAGTGAGGAAAATCAGGTGAGGGGACACCAGCTTGTAATAAAGCTCAATTCTTCTCTACTATAATTCACTATTAGAAGTCAATAGTGAATGTTTTAAAATGACAAACTATAAAACGTAGTATAGGATTCAGGGAGGGTGGTAATGAGATAAGAGTGTCTTTTCATTTTTCCAAATCATCCCTTAAAAATACATGGGATGAGGGGGCAGAGGCAAGATGGCTGACTGGAGCCAGTTTTCCACAGAGGCTCCTGTCCACAAGGAGAGTTAAAGAACAGAAGTTTAGCAAGAAAGCCAGTGGTTAAGATCCGAACCAAGAGAGAAGGTTAAAGAACACACAACAACCCTGCTGAGGCCAGCTGCAATCCCAAGAATATAAACAAAAGATACAAAATCCATCACCAAGCTGACAGGAGTTCCCTCCCCCATGAGAATGGCTCACAGTATACTCCATACAAACAAGCGAGCTGAGTTCAAATAGCCTCCCATTTTATCCCACGGGAGAGACCTTTTAAAAACCAGGCCTCCTTCCCCTACAGGGGGCCAAGGTATTCTCCTGCCAGGCATAAAACTATATAAAACTGTATACATATTCTCTACCTGCAATTTTAAATTCCCAGCATTCCCCTCCACTCTCACCCCAAGTTCTGGAAGCATGTCCCCCATAGAATCCTGTTTCATGGGCATTTTCTTGAGGGGTATGGACAGTGCATGGGCTGTTGCTGATCTGTGCTGATTCTCTGGCACAGGAGAAAGGAGAAGACGGTCCACTGACAGGGAACCATATAAGACAGGCGGTGCCCCAAGGTACACAGCAGCAGCCTCAGTGGTGGGAACAAAAGGCTCACACCACTGGGGATATTTTGAAAGGACATTCCCAGTCTCTCTGGGCAACCAAAGGAAGCCAGGCATCTTCTCCAGAGGTAGCCACTGCCAGAATAGATCTGGGATGAAAATGCAGGTCCCATAAGTAAAAGGTATGTCTGAGGCAGTACTGGCCTGGGTGGAGAGGGGGACTAGAATATGCGCTTGCAGAGATAGCGGACTCCCAGGGTGGAGCTGACCCAGAGGACTGCTTCACTGAGCCTCAGATGCACCTGGCCCTCGGGGGATCATAGCTGAGACAAAGGCAGGCAGGCAGAGGCTGAAACTGACAGCTAAGAGTGAGTGCTGATGGCGTCTGCCCCAACACAAATGACACCTGAAACTGGGCAACGGCACAGACAGAGCTGAGTAGCCCAAACAGTGTCTGATCCACAGGAGAATATAGCTGGGACAAAAAGAAATTCTGAAAAAATGTTCTGTTCTGTCAGCAACATCAATCAGGGGCAGGGCTGGAACTGAGTGACCCATGCCAGTCCACATTAAGCACCGAGGTTATCAGGCCTCAGCTCCCACTTCTGGATAGTGGCAGAGATTGGCAGCCTGTCTGAGGAGACATAGATCTCCCCATGACTCAGGCAGGCACAAACCCCAGAGTGTCTGCTCATTGGAGGAAAATGCTTCACAGCCCTGCAGGGTTACCAGTGACTGGGTGTGACAGAGGTGCAAGGCAGGGAAGGAGGCATCAACCTTCCAAGACTAATTTATTTGCTGGGTGGGTGGGTCCTTCTGACATCAAGGAGCACCAGAGCAAGTCAAAATTGAGCTGCCAGCAGACCCCTGCTATCTAGTTGCTGGAGACATTTTGAAATCTCCCTTCTGAGACCAGTGCTCACTGGGACAATTGATTTGGACCTCTTGAACTGGGCCAATCACCTGAGGATTATCCACAGTGGTACCCTGGGTGTGTGGTTGTGAGAAGGTTTGATTTTCCTTTTCCAATTATTGTCTATGCGGGACAGGGTGACTTAATTGCTGGTATTTCTCCACAGCTGAGACTTCAACCCAGGGTAACTGATTCACCAAGGCAGGAAAAAGACCAGCTGAAAATAAGCAGAGCCATTTATCCCCACCACACCAAGAAGGCCCCCAGTTTCTCAGGATGTAATACTATACAGGTCCTTGGCAAAGCTCTAGGGGAAAAAGTACAGACACCACTCCCAGCTTTTGGGCAAAAGACTGGCCAATCACTACTCCTGGAGCCTCCAACCCAATTTCACCTTATCTGCTCATCTAGCCAAACAGTGTAAAATAATCTTGGGGTGGAATCAGTGGAAAAACTTCAGTAACATGATAACCAGAGTACATCAAACCCCCACCCCAATGAACAATTTGGCAGACACAACTGAAGATCCCATTCATAAAGAGATGGCTGAGATGTCAGAAACTGAATTCAGAATTTGGATTGCAAATAAGATCAATAAAATAGAGGAAAGGTTGGAATTAGAAATTCAAGGAGGGGGGCGGAGCAAGATGGCTGATTGGAAGCAGCTTCCGAAAAAGGCTCCTGTCCAAAAGGGAAGGTAATCTCCAGAAACTGCACAATTAAGCTGAATACTGGGAGCCCAGCCAAGAGAGAGAAGTGATTTCCACGTGTCACCTCTGCTGAGACTGGCTGTGACCCAAGAAAGCAAGCTTCAGGTATAAAATTCATCTGAAAGGAAGAGTCTTCATCCCCTCCCCCAAGAAAGCTCTGAGTTTCTTGCTTTTCTGTTTCCTTTCTTTTTTTTCCTCCTCTTTTGCTCCTGCGGGTTTTCTACAGATAAGCAGTGAACTGTGGACCTCTTCTTGTCTCACCCCACCGACGAGTGCTGTGGGAAGTGAGGTGTGCTTACTCTGAGCACTCCAGTGTGACTCTGAAAACTCTATTGCTAGGCAGAAAAACTGAACTAAAGTTTTCCCCACCATTCTGAACTTACTGTACACCCTTCCCCCCTTACCTGACGAGCCAGAAGCCTAAGCCCCACTGAGACTGAGGGAGGAGGTCCCTGAGCAGTGCCCTCACCTGCCAGAATAAGCGCTCCATTGTGAAAAGACTCCTGGGGGACCACGGCGAGCCTCCCTCCCTCTGGCCAGGGAAGCTGCAGGTGAGTGCCTGGCCCTGCACCCTGTGCTTGCCAGGCTTCCACAGGCTCACCTTCTGCTAGAAACTCAGACGGCGACTGCCAGACCTCTGCAGGTCTGCAACTGCACAGACCTCTGCCTGGCACCTGCAGGGACCCCGCAGGTCCGCCCCGGCCAGTAAATCTCTTGACGACCACGCAGCCCTGCACCCTGAGCCTGCAGGGCTTCTGTAGGCCTGCCTTCTGCCAGGAACTCTGCCTGCAACTGCCAGGCCTCTGCAGTCCTGCTCCCTGGCCAGGAATTCCTCCCCGGCAGCTGCCTGGCTGTGTGCCCTGTGCTTGCTGGGCTTCTGCAGGCCTGCCATGTGCTAGAAACTCTGCTGGCAATGG
>CAUYON010127739.1:0-18297 GCA_963573935.1 Arctocebus calabarensis | reverse complement strand
ATATCCCTTTCCCTAGCCCTCCCTCCCTGGGACCTTAGTATTTTTTTCATATACAATCATGCACAATTAATTTGAAAAAGGAAGCCCCAGTATATTTTGATGTATTAATTAGCACCAAACAAGAGTACAGTTCCATTTTTTTAATAAACAAAAAACCCAATTAATAAACCAACTGGAGAGCTAATGGACTCAGCCAATACTGCTGACATAGATATTATACATTCATGTAAATACACAGCCTATTCTACCTTAAACAATGGTGTAGCTGGGTCTTAGCCTTTGTTCGAGTTGGCAATTGTCCCCACGTTGCAGTGTTGGAGCCAGTCTGTTTCTAAAACGAAATTGCTATTTAGGAACTTCCTACACAAAGCTCATCTGTCTTTTTTGTTGGAAATAGATCTAAAATTGGTGTGGAAAACTTAGATCTTTCAAGGACAACCACTGGCCGAAGATAATGAAGCTGTTTTAAGGCAAGCTCTCCACAGTCTGTTAATGCTTTGTCCAATACGACCCTCAGGTTTTCCAAAGAAGGAACTGTTGTTGTTTCTGCTACTATTAAAGGTGGGATTGCAGTCAGGTTCTCATGAATTGTAGAGTCACTGGAAGAATGAGGTATGTCAACTTCTGGGTCATTGTCATTCACTATATTATTTGCCATAACATTCCCTGTTAAGTCATTACTGGGCTGTGAAGAACTACTTAATGTTAAGTGCTCTGTAGGCTCCCAATCATCAAAATCGTCTTCTTTCTCCTCACTTTCCTGAATAAATTTCAAAAATGAAGATTCAAATCCCATTGGTTTGTAAGTCTTCAAATCAAATGACCTGGACTGTGAATGCTTCCTAAAATTCTCTTTTGGGACATGGGTCGAATTTTTTACAATGTTTTCTTGCCCTGAACTGTGCTGCCCACTTTCTGAGTCTTTGATCCTTGGTAAAGGCAGCTGGAAACTTGTGAAATAAGATGCATTTTCAGTTCCATTAGGATTAGGTATGGAATTTTCTATTTTACAAGGAGGAGACTGAACTATATTACATTGTTCCAAAGGAGTGGTTTCTGAACTACGGTTACATTTCAAAGTTCCCCGGTACAGCAGAGTGTCTGCATCAAATACTGGGTTGCTTTCTATACACCCTTTCTGACCTCCATCCCTTTCACCTGGATGAGAGGAATCAGTGTTCTGGAGTGGTACACTGTCTCCTGGGGAATGGCTGTGCTTTGGGTGCTCGGATTCACAGCCTATGTTTTCTCCTTTCTTAATACAGGTCTCCACTTCAGAAGGGGGCTCCTCTTTAATTTTGGTACCATACTTAACACAAACGACAAGGTTCTCCATCTGTTGCTCTAAATAGGCACTACTCATCTGATGAGTACGTTTATAATGCCTCACTATGCTGCTCTCCAACTTCACCACAGATAAGCATCCTTGAACCATGCAGGGGTACTGTGTGTGCTCAGAATGCTCCACACACATATGGAGGGCTTCAGCTCTTGTTTTAAAACTAATTGGAGCTTTCTTTTCTTTGATTAAGCCACATTTTTTAGTCTTAGCATTAAATGATCTCCTGGTAGTCTGATGTTCATGCCCCTGAATGTGAGCTGCTTGACATACCTTCTCACTCCTTAGTAGTCTTTCATTTGCTACCTTCTGACTTCTAAAGAGATCATCATAATAGTCCTTATGTCGGTAATATACATGTTGGGAGTAATTACTGCGGTGGGTGAAAATCTGGCCACAGCCATTGAGATCACAATGAATTTCATAATCTGAATGTATTTCGCCTTCAATATTATGCTGTTCCATTAAGTGGTGCTTCAATTTATTGAATGTATAAAAAACAGCAGGGCACTGAGGCTGGTTACATGAAAACCTTGCCACAGATTCAGCTTCAGAAAGTACTTTAGGCTCTTCAATATGGTCTAAGTTATGAGAGTCACTACAGTGCTTAGCAAGAGCTTTGGAACACAGGAATCGTTTGTTACATTCCTTATATTTGCAAGCAAATATCTTTTTACATTTGACAAGTTCCCTTTTGGTTCTTGCTTTGTCTTTCTCTAAACATAATTGTTCCTTGTTGTACTGATGTACAGTTCTGTAATGGCGAATCAAGCCTTTTAGATTTGTGAATGAGGAGTTGCAAGTTTTATGGATACAATGGAATGGTTTGTGGTATTTATTCAAAATGTAGCACAGATTTCCTTTAGCAACAGTTCGCCTGCTACCTCTTCCCTCTCTTCCTTCTTGTTCTTCTCTATGGCTGCCTATTGGTGATGAAATATCAGATGTTTTACTTTCTGTTTCTTCACAAGATGACTCCAAATCTGTTTCTGAACTGCACTCATCTTTTTTAGAATGACAGTGTGGTTTCTCAGAATTACTGTTGGGATCACCTCCAAGTTCGGCAGAACAATCACCTTTTAACCTATCTACTGAGCATGGGCCTTCGTGATCACATTTTTCACTATCTAATAGTTTGTGAGTTGCTCTGTCACTGCCAATTTGATGTTTATTTTTATAATGAATCCTAAGATGTGTTTTTCTTGTAAATGACCTTTGGCAAATATGACATTGGAATGGGGAATACCGATGTTGAAACATGCTTAACTGAAGGACTTTTTCTTTTGAATAATTATGCTTTTTTAAGATAATGCATTAACAAAGCCTCTCTGGTCACAAATTCATATTTACATCCTTGAAGCTCACAGAAAAAAGGCTTAGCCGCCAACTGTGCAAGGTATTGACTTGGCATGTTTTCATCCTGATTCTGAAAATTAAGGTCTGAGATAGTAGATGAAACTGATTGAAGAGACTTAGCACCACTGGATGGGCACCCCTGCAATGACCCTGAGAAAGATCCATGTGTTATTGAGTTTTTCAAGCTTAAATGTTTCAAGCGTAACAAAAGTTCTAACATGGTATCCTCTGTACATGGCCTTTTAGAAACACAAATGGAAGCTTCTGAGGAATAACCTTGATGTTCTCGTTTACACTTGGTATGGATACTGTGATCTAAAGTTTCATCTGGAGAGTCACTGTTTGTATCTGAGCTGGGTTTTGTTTCTGCATCAAACTTTTCAGTTGTTTGATTATGTCCATTACCCAAATAGGGCAAGACGTCTGTTGTCTTTACCTTTTTGGGTTTGAAATGGTATGGATGAACCTTCCGTAGATGTTTCTGCATTCCTCTTGCATTTTTGTATGTGGAGCCACAGCCATCAAAACCACAGGTAAACTTAGTCCCATCAAAACAAACTGCCACATTTGAACATTTTTCTTTTAAATTGGAGGGCACAAAGACTTTCTCATGAGATATTAATATATCCTGCATTGTTTCAGAGTGATCTAGTGTGTCACTTAACTCTTCATTCATTGAAGCTGAAGAGCTATGACTTAACTGATCACTAGAATTACTGTCACTGTTTTCTTTCAGGTTTTCTGCAGTTTCTGTATCTATGTGAGTAGTTGCAGATTCTGCACAGAAGAGAAGGTCCTCAGGTAGATGTGATTTATTGGTTTGGTCAAGTAGATGGGGCCGATCAATACAATCTTGCTTTTCACCTGTTGCAGACTCCTCAAGTTTCACTGATTTCTTTATATCTCCATTTGAACTTTCAACATTATGCATTGAGAGGTGATTCTGGTATTCAATTTTGGAATAATAGAACTTTTTACAGCCGAGAAAGCTGCATGTATAAGATGCATCTCTAAAGTGTTGTGCTTCATGGTGATAAAGCTGTCCCAAATCACTGAAAACAACATTACAACCATTCAATTCACACTTATAACGCAGATCTTCATGTTTTTGTTTATGGTTAAGTAGTTCATTCACTGATCCAAACCTAGCATAGCAGTCTATAGATACACACATGTAAGGTTGAGGACCACAATGCACTTGTTCATGCTCTCGCAGGTGAAAAGCTGACATGAAATGTCGTCGACAGTAAGTACACTTCTCTCTTCTGTTCTTCATATCCAAGTAGTGCTTGGCATTTTCATCATTATTTTGGTGTTCAGCTTTGAGATGCACACTTAAGTATTTAAATTGCTTAAATACACGGGAACAGTCTGTACCAGGACATGGATACAAATCTCTGTCTTGCAGGTGGCAATCTTCTAATTTGCTGAATGTGACATATTCATGAGATTCTCCTTTGGCTTGCTCATTCAATGAATGATTCTGCTCTGGGGTTGCAGAGGGGCTCTTAGGACAAATAGCCTTTTGAGAGCCTTTTAACAGTAATTTCTTTTTAGATCGGTCCCTTCTGCTTGGTGGCATTTTAACATGTTCCATCACATGAGGAACAAATATTTCTTTTCTCTTGAATTTCTTAATACAAACAGGACAGGTATAAATTCCATCTTCCATGTGCATCTTAGAATGATGAAGAATCCTGGCCTCTATACATTCTCGTTTACATAACAAACAGAAAAACTTATATTGAAGCCACCTCTGATATCTTTCAGAAGAGCCAATGGGTTTTTTGTCTCTTTTCTCCTTATGTTGATCTGTCAAATCTCTTCTTCTATATTGTTTATCCTCTTTACCTTCATCATAGTCACTGAGAAATGATTCCAAAACATCTGTGTCATTAATAGACATTTCATAGCCACTTAAATCATCATCAGAATCAGAGGCTTCTTGTCCTAGAAGTTGGTGACAGTGTCGTTTTAAAGTTTTCCAGTCCCAAAATTCAGGATCAAAAGGCCAATGGGCTTTTAAAGCAAGTAAGAGCTCACAACGAAGAGAATTAGGAACTGGTGCATTTTCTTCATCAAATTTTTGATCTGGTTGCAAATATAGTTCTTCCAACATATTAAATCCATTCAAACTGGGTTCAATTAAGAATTCTGTCAGTTGACAGGCTCGTCTAACTTCTAAGTCTTCTGGTAAAAGACAGGCAATTGTTTTACAAACTGATGCCTTCATTTCCTCATCCTCACTTGATCTGAGTTGAAGAGCTCTAACACATAGTAAAATTGACACTCCAAGACCAGCTTCTTGTGCCTATTAAAAACAAAAAGAAAAGTCTGTATTTTTTACATCAAAAATTTTACATAATTTTCACTAATAAAGTAA
The DNA here is from genome assembly GCA_963573935.1 of Arctocebus calabarensis. Classification (NCBI taxonomy): domain Eukaryota; kingdom Metazoa; phylum Chordata; class Mammalia; order Primates; family Lorisidae; genus Arctocebus; species Arctocebus calabarensis. The sequence continues at coordinate 13,219 of CAUYON010127739.1, read as the reverse complement.
GTTAGCCTCTCAAAGCATAAAAGAGTTTTTTTGTTTTTTTTTGTTTTTTTTGACAGTGTCTCTCTTTATCACCCTCGGTTGAGTGCCATGGCGTCACGCAGCTCACAGCAACCTCCAACTCCTGAGCTTAGGCTATTCTCTTGCCTCAGCCTCCTGAGTAGCTAGGACTACAGGTGCCCGCCACAACATCGGTTATTTTTTTGTTGCAGTTTGGCCGGGGCTGGGTTTGGACCTGTCATCCTCGGTATATGGGGCTGGCCTGGTACCCTACCCACTGAGCCACAGGTGCCGCCAGCATTAAAGTTTTTAAATTCTATCTTAATCTTTCTTCATGTGAAAGAATTACACTTATATACTTCCTGTCTCAACATACAAAGGACTGGCTTAGATGTTACAACAATGAACAACAATACAACTTTACAAAGTATTGGCCTATTAAAGCAGGCCCTAACCCCCAATAAAGAGCTTGTTTGTGTGCTGAATGTACAAATAGTAAATACACATGAATTCAAAGGAATTTAGGGTAAATAAGGTCACTGAAGGATTAAAGAAAGGTGTTAAGCTGAGTAGAGAAGATAGGGTTTAAATGAATAGGGGCAAGAGAAAACACAGGTATAGAAGTGAATCTAAGATTAAATTCAAAAAACTCCATGTTTCTTTTAGGGTTTTTAAAACACCAAAGCTAAAATAAGTGATCCTCTCCATTTCCTTCTGAAAAAATTTAGTATGTTGTAGTCAGAAATAAATTGAATCTCAGCTTTCCCTGGAAAAACAACAGAAATCAGGAAATTGGTCTATGGCACCAAATTCTCAGAATCAGTCACAAATCAGGAAGAAAACGCAGTCATATGTGATAAAAGATTAGTGCATACAAGATATTTTTTAATATGAAAGATGGAAATGAAATGTCTAAATAACATGAGCAATAAAAAGCAAGACTGTTGGCTGGTGCCTGTAGCTTAGTCGGCAAGGCACTGGCCACATACACTGAGGCTGGTGGGTTCAAACCCAGCCTGGGCCAGCTAAAAACAATGACAACTGCAATGACAACAACAACACAATAGCCAGGCATTGTGGCGGGTGCCTGTAGTCCCAGCTACTTGGGAGGTTGAGACAAGAGAATCGCTTAAGCCCAGGTTGTTGTGATGCCATGGCACTTTACCCAGGGTGACAGCTTGAGACTTTTTCTAAAAAAAAAACAAGAAAGAAAGAAAAGAAAAGAAAAAAGAAAAGCAGGACTGTTGGGTGTAGTAGCTTACACTTATAATTCTAATACTTTGGAAGGCTGCGGAGGAGGATTGTTTGAGGCCAAGAGTTTGACGCATCCTGGGCAATCACAGAGAGACCCACATGTTTACCAAAAAAATAGAAGAAAGAAAAAAAAAAGGCAAGATAATTTTTAAGCAAAGTGGCTTAAAATCCAGTGGCTAAAAAAGCTTATTTTAGAGTCACACTTTGACTGCCTTTAAACCCCAGCTTCACTGTAGTGACAAGTTATTAACTCCTCTAAACCTGTTTCCTCATTAGAAAAATGGTAATAATAGTAGTAACACTAGATTTTTCTGAGATGGTTATAAAATGAAGTAAAATGGGCCATGCCTGTGGTTCAGTGGGTAGGGTGCCAGCCCCATATACGGAGGGTGGCGGGTTTGAACCCGGGCCCAGCCAAACTATAACAAATAACCGGGCGTTGTGGCGGGTGCCTGTAGTCCCAGCTGCTCCGAAGGCTGAGGCAAGAGAATTGCCTCAGCCTAGGAGTTGGAAGCTGCTGTGAGCTGTGTGATGCCATGGCTTTCTACCAAGGGCGATAAAGTGAGACTCTGTCTCTACAAAAAAAAAAAAAAGAAGAAGAAGAAGAAGAAGTAATAATATAAAGTGATTACACTATACAGTAAACATTCAACAGAATACCAAAATAACAAAGAGTTAATCTCACTGTTTAAATTGGTAAACAATTTGCTAAGCAATTGTTCTGGGCTGGGCATCATTCTAAATGCAGGGGAACACAAATAATTTACATAGTTTAGAGAACCCTTATTATATCCTAGTTATTTATTCTAAATAAACTCTTTCATAGAGATTATCTTCATTTTTTAGAAAAAAAAACCAAGGCTCAAAAGTTAAGTTGCCCATGTCAACAGCTAGTGAGCATAGGAATAAGAATTTAATAAGTTTAAAGCAATTTATTTCTAGGGCCTGATCTCTTAACCATTTTGCAGCCTATACTGACACCAAAACTTAACCAACTTGGCTATATTCCATGTGCCCTTCATACAATATGCCACGCTACTCCTGTTCTCTCAGCTTCTTGGTTTAAAATCCACAAATTTCAAGCGGTGCCTGTGGCTCAGTGAGTAGGGCACCAGCCCCATATACCAAGGGTGGCAGATTCAAACCTGGCCCTGGCTGAACTGCAACAAAAAAATAACAGGGCGTTGTGGCGGGCGCCTGTAGTCCCAGTTACTCGGGAGGCTGAGACAGGAGAATGGCCTAAGCCCAGGAGCTGGAGGTTGCTGTGAGCCATGAAGCCATAGCACTCTACAAAGTGAGACTGTCTCTAAGAAAAAAAAACAAAAACCCCCCACAAATTTCTTCAAAATTTAGCTCCACATTCCATATTCAAATTCTAATTCATTCACTACTGTTTTACCTAGTAACTTCTTAGTATATTTGTTCAGAATATATAATGGTATGTCTAGTTTATTTCTTTGAAAACTATTGTAAGTAATTTCATAAATTTCACCATCACAACCATAGTGGCCTATCTAAGAAAGAATGGACATTCTTTACTGCCTAACTCAAAAAGACTCTTCCAAAAAGACTTAATAATATCTTTTTGATAACCTGTAATTTTTTTGAGAAAGGGTCTCTTACTCTGTTGCCCAGGCCAGAGTACAGTGGCATCATTATAGCTCACTGCAACCTCCAATACCTGGGCTCACGTGAGCCTCCTGCCTCAGCCTCCTAAGTAGCTGAGATAATGGCATGTACCATCATGGCCAGCTAGTTTCCTTAAATGTTTTGTAGAGACAGGGACTCGATATGTTGCTCAGGCTGGTCTTGAACTCCCAGCCTCAAGTAATCCTCCAGCCTCAGCTAGGCTTATAGGTGTAAGGATGACAGATGTGAACTATGGTGGCCAGCTGAACCTATCAATTCTTTTACTATTATTATTTTTTGAGACAGAGTCTCACTTTGTCACTTGGGTAGAGTGCTGTAGCGTCATAGCTCACAGCAACCTCAAACTTTTGGGTTCAAGCAATTCTCTTGCCTCAGCCTCCCAACTAGCTGGGATTATAGTTGCCCACCACAATACCTGGCTATTTTTTAGAGACGGGGGTCTCACTCTTGCTCAGGCTTATCTCAAACTCCTGAGCTCAGGCAATCTACCTGCCTTGGCTTCACAGAGTGCTGGGATTACAGGTGTGAGCCACCACACCAATGTATCCATTATTTTAAATTTACATTTCTCCAAGTCCTTCATACTCTTACTTACAAATGATAACTTTATATTACAGTGTGCTATTAAATCGAGAGGCTCACAGTCTAGTCCTGACTTTGGTGTAAACTAGGTATACATGATCCTCAGAAACCACACATCTCTAATTTTTAGTTTCTTTATTTTTTGAAACACAGTCTCATTTTGTCGCCCCTGTAAGAGTTCCATGGTACCATAGCTCACAGCAACCTCAGACTCTTGGGATCAAATGATTCTCTTACCTCAGCCTCCCAAGTAGCTGGGACTACAGGTGCCCGCCCCAATGCCTGCTATTTTTAGAGGTGGGGTCTCCCTCTAGCTAAGGCAAGTCTCCAACTTGTGAGCTCAGGAGATCCGTCCCCCCTCAGTATCCCAGAGTACTGGGATTACAGGCATGAGGCACCTCACCCGGCCTTAGTTTCTTTATTAAAGAGGAAGAATTAAACCAAAGGAATTTTCTGAAATAGTAGTACCATCAAAAAGTACCTCATGGCCAAATAAACTGGATTCAGGATGATCCCTCTTCTTACTTCTTTTACCTCAAAATATTATGGCATCTATATGCATTCTGTCATACTAATATTAAAGTCTTGGGAGATACCCTCAATTTAAAACTTCTGTTTGACTTTCTCAAGTCACGCAATCAAAATTTAACAAATCTAAGCACCTTTAAAGTCTTTATAGGAAACTGAAGCCCAGAAAATAAAGAGGTACTATTACAAGAACCTCTCCAATATACACTGCTGCCTTCTGCAAGAGACCAAATGCCTACAAAGGCTCTTTGGCATCATTAACCTTTCCCATCCCAAGGGCTAAGTGAATGATTACTGGCTATCTCCTAATATCCCTTTCTCCTTCTAAAAAAACAAAACATCTGGTTACAAAATCATATATGATAATAAGCATACTCACAGCCTTAGTTGCAGCTAGATGTGGCCATACGTGTGTGTGTGTGTGTCTCTTGGGGGACCAGGAGGAGGTGTCTCATAGTTTGGCTTTCCACGCATATTATAGGTGGGATTGGAAAACAAGATAGAAGCTATGTGCTGATGGCAGATAAAAGGAACCTTGGATATGTGGAGCCACGAAAGCAACCTGGTCTACCTGAACTATATTCCTTTATGAGAAAGGGAGAAACTTCTAACTTCTTTAGGCCATTACTATTATGAGATGTCTGATACTCAATATAGAACCAGATCCCAACTCATACAGTCTAGATGACTTCACTTAGAAAAGCTAGAATCTTGTTTTGAAAAGAATCTTGGCTTGGCACCCATAGCTCAGTGTGTAGGGTGCTGGGCACATATACCAAGGCAGGCGAGTTTGAACCCAGCCTCGGCCTGTTAAACAACAATGACAAGTGCAACAAAAAGATACCCAGGCGTTGTGGTGGGTGCCTGTAGTCCCACCTAATTGGGAGGCTGAGGCAAGAGAATCCCTTGTGTCCAAGAGTTTGAGGTTGCTGTGAGCTGCGACACCACAGCATCTACCCAGGGTGACACAGTGAGACGCTGTCAAAAAAAAAAAAAAAAAAGGGTGGCACCTGTGGCTCAGTGAGTAGAGTGCCAGCCCCATATACCCATTGTGGCGGGTTCAAACCTGGCCCTGGCCAAACTGCAACAAAAAAAAATAGCCGGGCATTGTGGCGGGCACCAGTTGTCCCAGCTACTCAGGAGGCTGAGGCAAGAAAATTGCCTAAGCCCAGGAGTTGGAGGTTGCTGTGAGCTGTGTGATACCACGGCACTCTACCAAAGGTGATAAAGTGAGACTCTGTTTCTTGTATTTATCTACAAAAATAAATAAATAAATAAAAAGAAAAGAAAAATAGAAAAGAATCCTATACTCACTCTGCTTCTACCCTTCAGATCAAATATCATAAATAAATATTATGGTGGAAAATACCTAAAATGAGTATATACGAGAAATGGCTGATAGATAGCAAACTCGTTCAGCTGTTTTAGGAACCTGCTTTCCCTAACCTTCTAGCACCTTTTCCATTTCCTGTGTGGTTCTCTGTGTTAAGAAGAATTCTTCCATGACTCCCAGTGACCCTTTACCTTTATATAATCTCTTCCCCTTGAGTGTAAGTTGAAACTGTATAGAAATGATAACATTCCTGTGATTAAGATATGGCAAAAGGGACTTTGCAGATGTAATTAAAGTCTCAAATCAGTTCATGTTAAGGTAGATGGATTATCCAGGTGGTTCTGAGCAAATCAACTGAACCCTTCAAATCTAAGTCCAGAAGTCATAAATGGAAGATGTTGCATTCAAAGCATAAGAATTTGTCGCACCTTTGTTGAAAATGGAAGTAAGGAATAAAGGGGGTAGCTTCTAGAAGCTGAGAAAAGCCCCTGCCTGACAGCCAGCAAGAAAATGGGGACTGGCTCGGCGCCTGTGGCTCAGGCGGCTAAGCCATGTACACCTGAGCTGACGGGCTGAAATCCAGCCCAGGCCCGCCAAACAATGACGGCTGCAAACAAAAAATGGCCTGGCGTTGTGGTGGGCGCCTGTATTCCCAGCTATTTGGGAGGCCAAGGCAGGAGAATTGAGCCCAGGAATTAGAGGTTGCTGTGAGCTGTGATGCCACAGCACTCTACCCAGGGTGACAGCTTGAGGCTCTGTCTCAAAAAAGAAAAAAAAGAAAATGGACACTGTAGGCCTATAACCAAATGGAACTTAATTCTGTCAACAAGAATAAGCCAGAGGCTCAGCACCTGTGGCTCAGCGGGCTAAGGCGCCAGCCACGTACACCTGGCGGGTTTGAATCCAGCCCAGGCCCGCAAAACAACAATGACGTATGCAACCAAAAAACGGCCGGGCGTTATGGCGGGCGCCTGTAGTCACAGCTACTTGGGAGGCAGAGGCAAGAGACTCGCATGAGCCCAGGAATTGGAGGTTGCTGTAAGTTGTGATGCCAGGTGCACTCTATCCAGGGTGAAAGCTTGAGGCTCTGTCTTAAAAAAAAAAAGAATAAGCCCGAAAGTAGACTGAGACTCTGATAAGAATGTAGCCTGGTCAATACCTTGATTTTAGCCTTGTGATAATCTAAGATGGCAAGGTAACCTCAATGTACTGGATTTGTGACCTGTAGAACTGTGAGCTAATAAAACTAGGTATTGTTGGGCGGTGCCTGTGGCTCAAAGAGGTAGGGTGCCGGCCTCATATGCCAGAGGTGGTGGGTTCAAACCTAGCCCCCAGCCAAAAACAAATGTAAGCATTGTTTTAAGTGCTAGTTTGTGTAACATACTATATAGCAACAAGAAATTAAAACGTCTGTTAAAGAAGAAAAAGGCTAGGTACCCTGTTCATACCTATAATCCCAGCACTTTGGGAGGCTGAGGCAGTAGAACTGCTCGAGCCTATAAGTTTTAGGGCAGCCTAGACAATATAACAAGACAAAAAAATTAAGAAATTAGGCTCGGCGCCTGTAGCTCAGTGAGTAAGGTGCCAGCCATGTACACTGAAGCTGTCAGGTTTGAGTCTGGCCTGGGCCTGCTAAAACAATGACAACTGCAACCAAAAAATAGCTAGGTGTTGTGGCAGGCGCCTGTAGTCCCAGCTACTTGGGAGGCTGAGACAAGAGAATTGCTTAAGCCCAAGAGTTGGGGGTTGCTGTGAGCTGTGATGCCACAGCACCCTACCAAGGGTGACACAGTGAGATTCTGTCTCAAAGAAAAAAAAGAAAGAAATCTCAGTCCACGAGTAGATGAAAAAGAAGAAAAAACAAAAATAGAGCATAGCATAAGATTCAACCCAGATCTCTACAAGGCTGAAGTTAAGGAACACAGTTTTACATACGCCAATTCATTTCATTTTAGGAAACATACCACTTCCAAAAATACCTAACCTGTATCCTACTTGTACAGAAGTTTACAGCCTGTATACAGTTGATTCTGGAATTCTTCTATTACTTCAAAACCTAGAAAAGGTACCACTCTATCCCTAAGAAGCTAAAATACAACATTTTTTCATTTATAATTATTATGCTAAATTACAAGCAAACATGCCTATACAGAAATTACAGAAGTTGGTTTTGGTAAAAGGAGTTGCAGAGCAGTTAGGGTACCCGCAAAGAAACAATCTTCCTTTTGCCTACAAAAGACAGTCTATCCCTTCAAATCACTACTTTCCATAAGACACACGATTAATTCCTGGGAAATCAGTATGTAGAAATAGCCAGATGTGGCCAATTCCAAAACGTTATTAAACCTCATTATTTCTTATCTTTCCTTATCTAAAATGAATTGCTTGAGAAGTTATCTCTCCACTCATTTCTTCCCTCTAGAAACAATCAGCACAGATTGCACAAATTACTCACTTCAGTTTGTATAACTCTAATGAGGCAAAATAAATGCTGCTGTGTTTTAGCTATGACACCAAACTGACGACAGCGCTCCAAAAAGGTATCAACAGAAGGGTCGATTCTTCTTTGCAGTTTACTCCAAAAGAGAGTCAGTTCCCTATTAAAAAAAAAAAAAAAAAAAAAAAAAGAAAAAGAAAGATTATGAAAAAACATTTAAAATAACTTGTATTTGCTGCTTTGTTCCCCAACAACCCCATTTTTTATCTGTGAAAAGTTAAGCTCACAATAGAGAAAACAAAAACTAGATTAAAAAACTGTTGAATTCTCCCTGAAAATGCATTGACTTCATTCTTGTGTCTGGGGAAAAATAAAAAACAACAAAACACTACTTCCTTTAAGATGACATTTAAAAAACCTTATTTAGACCCTTTCTTAAAGGTTTTATTCTTTATAATGGTAACTAATTATATTGACTGAATTAAACCTTTTCCTAATAGGCATAGATCATCAGACATCACATTACCAAAGAAATATATAAAAACTAATAAATACTTGTTTTTTTGAGACGGTATTACTATGTTGCCTGGTCTAGAGTGCAATAATGTCATCATAGCTGACTCCAACTTCAAACTCCTGAGTTGAAGCAATCCTCCTGCTTTAAGCCTCCTGAGTAGCAGAAACTACAAGCACACCACCACATCTAGATAATTTTTCTATTTTTTTGTAGAGATATGTTGCCCAGGCTAGTCTGAAACTCCTAGCCTCAAACTATCCTTCCACCTCAGTCTCCTAAATTGCTCTGATTGTAGGCATGAGCCACCACACGTGGCTATATTCTAAAGGTACACGGGTCTTTATTTTTTTATTTTATTTTGAGACAGAGCCTCAAGCTGTCACCCTGGATAGAGTGCTGTGGAATCACAGCTCACAGCAACCTCCGCTTCCCAAGTAGCTGGGACTACAGGCACCCGCCACAACGTCCAGACATTTTTTTTTTTTTTTGGAGACAGAACCTCAAGCTGTCACCCTGGATAGAGTGCTGTGGCATCACAGCTCACAGAAACCTCCAATTCCTGGGCTCAAGCGAGTCTCTTGCCTCTGTCTCCCAAGTAGCTGGGACTACAGGCGCCCGCCACAACGCCCGACCATTTTTTTTTTTTGGTTGCAGCCATCATTGTTGTTTGGTGGGCCCGGGCTGGATTCAAACCCGCCAGCTCAGGTGTACATGGCTGGCGCCTTAGCCCACTGAGCCACAGGCGCCGAGCTTCCAGACATTTTTTGGTTGCAGCCATCATTGTTGTTTGGCGGGTCGGGGCTGGATTCAAATCTGCTAGCTCACGTTTACATGGCTGGCGCCTTAGCCCATTGAGCCACAGGCGCCGAGCCTGTAACAGAAAATTTTTAATCAAAAGCCCTAGAAACTAAAAAATGCCCAGAGTAGAAATGCTTATGAGAACGTGAAAAGTGAATGTAAGGAAAGCTAATAGCAAAACTGAGGAGAATGCTGTCCTTTAAAAATTGTGGACATTCTTGGGCGGTGCCTGTGGCTCAATTATGTTGCTGGCCCCATATACGAGGGTGGCGGGTTCAAACCTGGCCCTGGCCAAATTGCAATAAAAAAATAGCCAGGTGTTGTGGTGGGTATCTGTGGTCCTACCTACTTGGGAGGCTGAGGCAAGAGAACTGCCTAAGAGCTGGAGGTTGCTGTGAGCTGTGACACCATAGCACTCTACTGAGAGGAACAAATTGAGACACTGTCTCTAAAAAAAAAAAAAATGTGGCTCTTGGGCAGTGCCTGTGGCTCAAAGGAGTAGGGCACCAGTCCCATATACCAGAGGTGGTGGGTTCAAACCTAGCCCTAGCCAAAAACTGCAAAAAAAAAAGTGGCTCTTAAATAAAACATCAATGAACAATGTATATTTGTTAAATGATTTTCTTTTTTTTTTAATGTAGAAATAGAATCTCACTTTATTGCCCTCAGCAGAGTGCCATGACGTCACACAGCTCACAGCAACCTCCAACTTCTGGGCTTAGGTGATTCTCTTGCCTCAGCCTCTGGAGTAGCTGGGATTATAGGGGCTCACCATACCCAGCTATTTTTCTGTTTTGCAGTTTGGCCGAGACTGGGTTTGAACTCCCCACCTCTGGTATATGGGGCTGGCACCCTACTAATGAGCCACAGGCACTGCCCTGATTTTCTTTTCTTTTTTTTTTGGAGACAGAGTATCGTTCTGTGGTCTGGGCTAGAGTACCATGGCATCAGCATATCACACAGCAACCTGAAACTCCTAGGTTCAAGTGATCTTCCTGCCTCAGGCTCTTGAGTAGTCAGACACCTGCCACAATGCCTGGATGATTATTCATTATTATTATTTATTATTGTTTTTAGTAGAGACACAGTCTCATTCTTGCTCAGGCTGGTGTCGAACTCCTGAGCTCAAAGAATCATCTCGCCTTGACCTCCCAGGTGTGAGCCATCACCCTCAAACCATTAAATGTTTTCAATAACAAACCCATGTTACTTTCATAAGTTAGTTTTAAAACACTGATATTCTATATTGGTATTAATAGATACTATTTCAGGAAGTTGGAAACAAATCCAAAACTTAAGAAATGAAGATACCTATTTTTATAACAGACTAAAAGTAAACATATTTAACACAATTTATTTTCTTATATTTCTAAAGAAGTAACCCATTTACCAAGGGTGGCAGGTTGGAACCGGCCTCCGCCAACTAAAACAGCAATGAATGACAACTATAACAAAAAGAAAGCCAGGCATTGTTGGGGGTGCCTATGGTCCCAGCTACTTGGGAGGCTGAGGCAAGAGAATCACTTAAGCCCAAGAGTTTGAGGTTGCTATGAGCTATGATGCCACAGCACTCTATCAAGGGTGAGAAAATGAGACTCTGTCTCTAAAACAAAAAAAACTCCTGGGCTTAGGCGATTCTCTTGCCTCAGCCTCCCAAGTACCTGGGACTACAGGCGCCCGCCACAATGTCCAGCTATTTTTTGTTGCAGTTTGGCCAGGGCCGGGTTTGAACCCGCCACCCTCAGTATATGGGGCAGGCACCCTACTCACAGAGCCATAGGAACCACCCTGTTTTTGTTTTTTTGTTTGTTTGTTTGTTTTTTGAGATAGAGTCTCACTATATTGCCCTTGGTAGAATGCTGTGGCATCACAGCTCACAGCAACCTCTAACTCTTGGGCTTAAGTGCTTCTCTAGCCTCAGACTTCCAAGTAGCTGGGACTACAGGCACCTGCCACAACACTCTGCTATTTTTTTCTTGCAGTTGTCATTGTTATTTAGCAGATCCAGGCTGGGTTCAAACCCACCTGCCTCGATGTATGTAGACGGTGCCCTAACCACTGAGAAATGGGCACCAAGCCCAAAGTTCTTATGAAGTTATAAAACTTGCTTCAAAAGGTTGGGTGCGGTGGCTCATGCTTGTAATCCTAGCACTCTCAAAGGCTGAGGTGGGTATATTACTTGAGGTCAAGAGTTTAAAAGATCAACCTGAGCAAGAGCAAGACACCCCACTATCGCCCTCCTCCCCATTGTCCGGTCTCTTAAAACTAGCTGGACATTGTGGCAGGCCTCTGTAATCCCAGCTACTTGGGAGGCTGAGGCAAGAGGAATGCTCAAGCTCAAGAGTTGAGGTAGCTGTGAAGTATCATGATGCTATGGCACTTTACCCAGGGCAACAGAGTGAGACTCTGTCTCAAAAACAAACAAAAAGAAATTTTGCTTCAAAGATGGAAATGAATATACAGTGTCTCAAAAGGTATGATCAAACCTTATAATGTTTAATGATTACCTACTTAAGCTATAACAGATAATTTATTTTAATGCCTTTAAATGTTTGTTTTGTCTATATTTGACTAGTGCTTCTTTCCTAGCCAGAGTGAAAACTGAGGTAGGCCAGCTGTGAAAATAGAGGCCTGCTAGGCAAGTTGAGATGATTATTCATTTTAAACTCACATCATTACCTTAATGAAAATTAAGCATCGTAAGTAATAAAAACTTTTGAGAATAGTATAGAAATTTAAAGAACAAAGTAAATGAAGAATTATATATATCCTCAGAGATAAAGAACAGTTATCTATCAAAATACATTTATGTGAAATCTATACTACTTGAACAGAACAAAATTATCTAAGCCAGTAAATCCTGATTATGAAGATAAAAGGTTAAATGATGTCAACTATCTAAAATTCACTAGTTTAAAGCTAGGTAACTCTGCTAAAGTGGTGAAAGGCAGGTTGATAATTAAGGTTTTTTTTTTTTTTGCAGTTTTTGGCTGGGGCTGGGTTTGAATCCGAGCACCTCCGGCATATGGAGCCAATGCCCTACTCCTTTGAGCCACAGGCGCCGCCCAATAATTAAGGTTCTTAAAATGCTAAATCATAGTATCTAGAGCTTAATTTATTTCAGATTAAGTATTTCAGGCTCCAGGTAGTTTAACTCCCAATAAGCACAATTTTCAAAAGAGCATTTTTATCATGTACTTTCTATTTGTAAAAATATTTACACAGGACAAATCAATGGTTTATATATGTATGTATGTGTTTATATATGTGTGTATGTATATTTTATATATATGTATGTATGTATGTATGTTTTTTGTTTTTGGTTTTTTTTAAAGATAGTCTCAATCTGTGGTCCTGGGTAGAGTGCCGTGGCGTTACATCTCACAGCAACCTCAAACTCCTGGGTTTGAGCAATCCTCTTGCCTCAGCCTGCCAAGAATCTGGGACTATAGGCACCCACCATAACGTCCAGCTAGTTTTCCTACTTTTAGTAGAGATAGGGTCTCACTCTTGCTCTGGCTGCTTCCGAACTCCTGAGCTCACGCAATCCATGTGCTTTGGCTTCCCAGAATGCTGGGATTACAGGCGTGAGTCACCACACCCAGCCCAAATCAATGATTTAAAACTAATACCCAACAAAACACAGAAAGAGGCCTGAAACTATGACAACCAGTGTGTTACTTGTAAGGATAGCAAGATGTCAGTTTAATTAGCCATTGAAATCTGTACACTGGAACACTGAAACCATAAACCAATAGCACCGTATACTCTGCTACATGACACATGACTGGGACAAATCTTTCTTCAATTACTTTAGTAATATGATTTTTTAAAACATACAGCCATTAAAAAATATATTGAAATGGGCTTGGCGCCTGTGGCTCAACGGGCTAAGGCGTCAGCCACGTACACCTGAGCTGGCGGGTTCGAATCCAGCCCCAGGAGCCGCCAAACAACAATGACGGCTGCAACCAAAAATGGCCGGGCGTTGTGGCGGGCACCTGTAGTCCCAGCTACTTGGGAGGCAGAGGCAAAAGACTCGCTTGAGCCCAGGAATTGGAGGTTGCTATGAGCTGTGATGCCATGGCACTCTATCCAGGGTGACAGCTTGAGGCTCTGTCTC
>CAUYON010127734.1:0-21677 GCA_963573935.1 Arctocebus calabarensis | reverse complement strand
GCCCGATGCCTGTTCTGCGACTGTGAGGGTGGAGCTTGCCAGGGCAGTTCTCCCACAGTAGCTCCACACAGCCCACCACCAAACACTGGCAGCTCCATCTGGCTTGGTGGCCCAGTCTGGGGCCCCAGACAACACTCAAAACCCCCCACACTCCTGCCCAGGTTCTCCCAAGGCAGTTCAACCGAGTGCCAAGTCAAAAAGAAACCCAAACAGCTCACAGGCAAGGCTTTCCAGCCTGCAATCCCACTGTTGCCCCAGACACAGCCGCCGACAGGATCAGACCAAGTGAACAGACGCAACCACTTGCCCAATCTCTGCTGCTTTTTGCAGTCCTCAGGGTGTCCAGAAGCCTCACACTGTCTCCCTGTGTCCCCAAAGTGAAGTTTCTGGGCAGATCCAGCCTGCCAGAGATGCCTGAAATCTTCTCTCCCCAGTCTCATTGTGCCCAGCTGCAAGGAAGCTGTTTCTCAGCCACCATCTTGCTCCACCCCTCAGTAGTTGGAGATTTGAATACTCCTTTAGCAGTGTTGGATAGATCCTCCAATAAGAAGCTGCGGAAAGAAATTTTGGATTTAAACTTAACCATTCAACAACTGATTTAATAGACATCTACAGAACATTTCATCCTAACAAAATTGAATACACATTCTTGTCATCAGCCCATGGAACATACTCCAAAACTGATCACATGGTACGCCACAAGTCTAACCTCAGCAAATCTAAAAGAATATAAATTATTTCTTGCATTGTCTCAGACCATCATGGAATAAATTTGAACTCAACAATAACAGGAATCTGCATACTCAAACAAAAACATGGAAGCTAAATAACCTTATGCTGAAGGATAGATGGGTCATAGACGAGATTAAGAAGGAAATCACTAAATTTTTGGATCAAAATGACAATGAAGACACCAATTATCAGTACCTCTGGGATACTGCCAAGGCAGTCCTAAGAGGGAAATTTATAGCACTGCAAGCCTTCCTCAAGAGAATGGCAAGAGAGGTGGTTAGCAAATTAATGGGACATCTCAAGCAACTGGAGAAGGAAAAATATTCCAACCCCAAACTGAGCAGAAGAAAAGAAATAACCAAAATCAGAGCAGAATTAAATGAAATTGAAAACAAAAGGATTATACAACAGATCAATATATGAAAAAATTGGTTCTTTGAAAAGGTCAACATAATAGATAAACCTTTGGCTAACCTAATCAGGAATAAAAGAGTAAAGTCTCTAATTTCATCAATCCCCAATGGTAAAGATGAAATAACACCAGACCCCTCAGAAATTCAAAAAAATCCTTAACCAATATTACAAGAAAATTTACTCTCAGAAGTATGAAAATCTGAAGGAAATTGACCAATACTTGGAAGCACACCACCTTCCTAGACTTAGCCAGAATGAAGTGGAAATGTTGAACAGGCCAATATCAAGTTCTGAAATACCATCAACTATAAAAAATCACACTAAAAAGAGAAGCCCAGGACCAGATGGCTTCACATCAGAATTCTACCAAAGCTTTAAACAGTCCCTACTACTAAAGGCCATGAAGGCTATGTTAAATAGTTCAATGAAAATATTTCAGATCGTAAATGAAGTCAGCACATTGTGCCCCATGATTGCACCAATGTACACAGTTATGATTTGATAATAAAAAAAGAAATGGGAAATAAAAGTGTGGAAAAAAAAGAGTCACTAGTACTTATATTACTCAACCTTTTCCATAACATAGAAAATGATAGTATACTACCCAACACATTCTATTAAGCATATATCACCTTGATCCCTAAACCAGGAAAGACCCCCAAATAAAAGAAAACTATAGACTGATGTCACTAATGAATATTGATGCAAAAATATTCAATAAGATCCTAACAAACAGAATCCAACAATACATCAAACAAATTGTACACCACGACCAAGTGGGCTTTATCCCAGGATCCGAAGTCTGGTTCAATATGGGTAAATCCATAAATGTAATTCAGCACACAAACAAATTAAAAATAAAGACCATATGATTCTCTCAATTGATGCAGAAAAAGCTTTCGATAATATCCAGCATCCCTTCATGATCAGAATACTTAAGAAAATTGGCATAGAAGGGACATTTCTTAAACTGATAGAGGCCATCTATAGCAAACCAACAGGAATATCGTAACTGAATGGAGTGAAATTGAAATCATTTCCACTTAGATTAGGGAACCAGGCAAGGTTGCCCATTGTCTCCATTGCTCTTCAACATTGTAATGGAAGTTTTAACCATTGCAATTAGGAAAGAAAAGGTAATCAAGGGCATCCATATAGGTTCAGAAGAGATTAAATTTTCACTCTCCGCAGATGATAAGATTGTATATCTGGAAAACACCAGGGATTCCACTACGAAACTTTTAGAAGTGATCAAGGAATACAGCAGTGTCTCAGGTTACAAAATCAACACTCATAAATCTGTAGCCTTTATATATACCAATAATAGTCAAATTGAAAAAACAGTCAAGGACTCTACCCCTTTCACAGTAGTACCAAAGAAGATGAAATACTTGGGAGTTTATCTAACAAAGGATGTGAAAGATCTCTATAAAGAGAACTACGTAACTCTAAGAAATGAAATAGCTGAACATGTGAACAAATGGAAAAACATACCATGCTCATGCGTGGGAAGAATCAACATTGTTAAAATGTCCATACTACCCAAAGCAATATACAATTTTAAAGCAATTCCTAGTAAAGCTCCATTGTCATATTTTAAAGATCTTGAAAAAATAATACTTCATTTTATTTGGAATCAGAAAAAGCCTCAAATATCCAAGACATTACTCAGAAATAAAAACAAAGCAGGAGGAATCGCGCTACAAGACCTGAGACTCTACTATAAATTGATAGTGATCAAACAGCATGGTACTGGCACAAAACAGAGAGATATTTGGAATAGAATAGAGAACCAAGAGATGAACCCAGCTACTTACCACTATTTGATCTTTGACAAGCCATTTAAAAACATTTAATGGGGAAAAGAATCTCTATTTTGCTACTGAATCTTAAATCTCATTGAAGGTTTGGAATTGAGCTGAAGATGCTTCTGGAAGATACAGATGTATAATGTGTAACTATTGATTTATATTTCTAAGAGTTGAGAAATATATGTGTATTTTTTATAAAGCAATCCAGTAATCCTAATATGCTTCCTACATTAAGAACTTTTTAGCATTCTTATTTATAATTTATAAATACAAGTAAAAAAATCCCAATTTTAAAAGATTTATCCAGTGTTGAAGAGCTAGTGAGAAGTATAACTAAAATCAAAAGTATTTCACTCCCTGTTTACCCACAAGGCAAAGGATAGGTACAGCGATTTCCAACCAAAACCATGTTAACAGGCTATCAGGAGACTGGGCACTAGCTTTTTTCCAATATATGGATCCTTCCAGGCAGTACTGTTAATGTAAAAGCTAACAGTGATATGTAATTATTTAATTCATTATTCTATGACTTCGCTATGGCTGTCATTACCAAGTGCTACCCATTGGTGACTTAGATATCATTGCTTCTTTGTTCTGGGGGCTAGAAACCCAAGATCAAAGCGTTAGCTGTGTGATTGTCTTCTGATGACTGTGAGAATCTCTTTCATGCCTGTCTTGTTGCTTGAGATGGTTTTCTTTGGTAAGTGATTTCTGCTTTCATGTTTACATGGCATTCTCCATGTGTGCACGCCTGTCTCTGAGTCCAAATTTTCCCTGTTTTTAAGAGCACTGTTCATATTGGACTGGAGCCAACCTTGTAGCCTCATTTAGCTTGATTAATGACCATTTGTCTAGAGATTATATTCTGTGATACTAGGGAATGAGCTGTAGGATATTTTTATTGGAGGGAGACACAATTTAATCCCTAACAATCGTCTACACACAGTCTATGGGAGAAGCAGCAGCTTAGTAGACCCAGAAACTCTCCGAAACACAGGCTCATCCACTATAGAAAGCTCAGATTCTTTATTTTCATGACCTCATCGTTTCTCTGGGGCACACGATCCTTCCACCCTTCACCTTAGTTCTTCCCCAAAACAGACTGTTGGAGTACCATGGGCTCCCCTCTAGCTGCTTTTTCAATGGAGATGCACTCTGAGAAAATCATCATTGGATGCCTTTGTCATTGTGCAAGCATCAGAATCAGAGAATGTACTTATCCGAAATCTGGTATATCCTGTTGTTCCTAAGCTACAAATCTATATGACATGTAACTGTGCTGAGTACTCTGGGTGATTGTAAGATGATGTCAGTGTTCCCACATCTAAACGTAGAAGAGGTACGTGAAAAATATGGTACGGTAATTGTACTGGATCATCGAATACGCAGCCTCTCATTGTCTGAAAAATCTTTATGCTATACATGACTATACATGTATTAATATTTTCTCTCAATCATCTTATTCTTTCATTGTAATTTTTACTCTGTATATTTAATGTATACAATATGACATTATAGAATACATTTCAATAGTTAAAAAGTCACTATAGTGAAGCAAATTAATATTTCCATCATCTCACATAATTAACCAATTTTTTGTTTTTTGGAAAATCAGCTAAAATATACTCATTTAGCATGATTCTAAACATACAATACTGACTCAGGGGCCATACCACAGTGGTTATGATGCCAGCCAAATGCACTGAGTCTGGCAGGTTAGAGCTCTAGTCCATCCCACCCAGCTAAACAACAATGACATCTGCAACAAGAAAATAACAAGATGTTGTGGAAGGCACGTGTAGTCCCAACTATTTGTGAGGCTATGACTTGCTTAAGCCCAAGAATTTACGTTGCTGTGAGCTTTGATAGCACGGTACTCCACCAAATGTGACATAATGAGACTCTGTCTCAAAAAAAAAAAAGGAAAAGAAAAGAAAAGAAATGTACAGTACAATTTTATTTCCCATAGTCTTCATTTTGTCCATTAGATCGCTAGACTTGTTCATCTTTCCTATCTGTTTTGTACTCTCTGATCTCCATCTCCCCAGTCGCCCCCAGTGCCCCTCTCTATCTCTATGTATTTGAATTTTTCTTTAAAACTCTACATGTAAGGGAGACCATCCAATTCAGTTCTCCCTACTTATCTGTATGTTCTGCACCCATGGACTCAACCACAGATCAAAAATATTCAGAAAAAATAAAAATAAATGATCAATATTAAAAAATAATACAAATAAAAAAATAGTGCATAACTATTTTCAAGCATTTATATTTTATTAGCTATAAATAATCTAGAGTTGGCTTCAAGTACGTGAGAAGATGTGCATAGATTATCTGCAAATACTACACCATTTTATATAAAGGACTTGCATATCCACAGATTTTGTTATCTACAGGATATACTGGAATCAACTGCCTGCAGATAACAAAGAAAAGATGTATTTTTCCTTCTGTGTCTAGCTTATTTCACTTAGCACATTGTCCTCTGGTCTGATTTACGTTGTGACAAATGGTAAGATTTTATTTTTTATTAAGGCTGCCATTTTTTATTTGTACCACAGTTTTCTTCACCCATTTATCTGTTGATAGACACTTGGGTTATTTTAATTTCTTGCCCGTTGTGAATAATGCTGCAATAAACATGGAAGTGTAGGGTTATATCATTGCTTTATTTTTAATTTTGAGGGGAAATTCCATACCTTTTCCAATAATGGTTGTACCAATCGAAGTTCCCACCAATGAGATACAAGAGTTTCCTTTTCTCCACATCATCCCCAACATCTGATCTGGAAGTCCAATTGCATTTTTTTCATTCCATGGCAGTTTTGATGATACTATTACTTATAGTTTACTGAATTTTATTTGCTTATAAATTGTTCTCTATTTTAGTAAAAATAAAATTTCTGTCACTTGCAACAAAACCAACATACCTTGGCATATAGCAATTTAATTGAAATGATATTTATATTTGTCATTTGTTCATAGCTAGAAATTCTCTTCCCATCTTTAGCAAAAAGTACAGTTCATGCCTTCTACTAGTTTGATTATATCCCAAGAAGTCCAAAATAAGTTTAAATTTGCTATTTCATCGAATTGTTTCATGGCAATTTCTATTTCTACCTCCAAAGTAACATGTGAACTTGTTATTTACAAATATGACATTATAATACTTTGTCAATTTGAATTTTTTTTGGATTATTTGTGAGATTATAAAAGCTGTGTCATGTGAAAATTACTGTCTTTGATTAAAAGGAGAACTTAACCTAAATAACCACACCCTCTACTTAATATTTGCATTTTGTTCTTGTCAAACTTCATAATTCACACTTCTACATTTTTAATATTATAATTTTTATTATATTATAAAATAACAGCAATTCTACTCTATTCTTCTTATAAGTAGAATGAATTCAAACACATAAGCTATAAGTGTTAAGCTATTAATGATCCCCCACAGGTTTTCTTTCTTACTGTGAATATTCAGTGATTTCCTTGGAGTTTAAATGAGGCAAATTTTATCATTTATGCCTCTAATCATGAAAGTTTTCCTATTTTCTTCAGGAATTCAACTTAGAGTCATGTTACATAAGGCAGGGAAACTTCTCAAATGAATAGTTTTGACCCTTCTCTGTCCTATGGCTTTCATTTAATTGATTAATTGATTTGATTTATGAATTCACCCTACCCTGTTGATTATAATTCAAGAGAAAATAATGGCAAAGACAAAGCATATTTTCAATGCCTGGAACACATACTGTTCTTTTCCTTCCCACCCTTTAATATCTAAAAAATTTACACTTTTTCTTCAGCCATATTGCTCTATTGACTTTCCATCTATTGACCATCCCACTTTCCATCAGGGCTGCTGGACACTTTTATACCAGAATCTACCAAAACATGTATGGCAAGCTGTCTAAGATAAAAAGCTTATTTTCAGACCTTTTTCATTGGAGACGTCTATTCAAATGCATTCACATTTAAATCATACATGAGATAAAGGGTAAGATAATGATATTTACTGTACAAGGATTTTGGATCACAGACGTGTTCAATGATGATTGATTAATGATGTTAAAATTTGTTATATACACTTAAAAGTAAAATATAGCTCAGTGGATGAATGGATAATACTTATTCCCAGTAAATATGTAAATAAGCAAGTCATCTTACTAGGAAAAAATTAAAGAAATCAACTAACAATCATTACAGGAGCTTTCATTAACTGCAATGTTCAGTAAAAGAGAAAACACCTATTATAAAGACATATTGTCTGTCACAGTAGTTTCTTCTCAGTAGCTTCTTTGAGGCCAGAAATTTCCAAACTATAGCTCACCTATCAAATCTGACTGCCAGTTTTTGCAAATAAAACCTTACTGAAATACAGCCACATCCATTCACTTATTTCTAGGGCTAGGGCTACTTTCTTAACACAATGACAGGGTTAAATAGTGGCCACCGAGACCATATGCTCCACAAAATCTGAAATATTTACTATCTGACATTTTACCACAAATGTGTAATGACCCCTGTCCTAAGTGAATTGCTTCAAGCCCCAGAATATTGTGGAACCACTGAGCTTGTTTGAAGATGTAATCTGAATAAATTTATACATGAATTGGGATACATATTAAAGGTAACAACTAGAAATAGTTAAGTTGAGGAGGGGAACAGCAAGGGAAGGCTGTGCAGGGGTGTCCAAGCCACAGCCCATGGGGTGCACATGGATTATATGAGGGCTTTTTTGCTTTCTGTGGTGGGGGATATCATGAAAATTATGCATGATCCATTTTTCTTTTCTTTTTCTTTCTTTCTTTTTTCTTTTTCTTTTTCCTTTTTTTTTTTTTTTTTTTTTAGCTCATCAGCTTTCATTAGTATTTTTAATGTGTGGACCAAAATGACACTTCTTTTTCCAATATGGCCCAGAGAAGCCAAAAGTTGGACACCCCTACAGGAACTATATTATGTCCTATTTGGCCTCAGCAAAATTAAATAAGGTGGGTAGTCAGTCCTCTGTAGGCTTATTTCTTTGCTCGTTCTAGGGCAAAAAGTATACAGGCTGACCTGATATACACCTCTCTGTCTCTTCATTTAGTGAAAATGCCACAAAAGCCACAAATATCTGGAATTGAGGTTGCAACTATAATATTCCTGCAGAACCCTGTTCGTTGTTCAATGACTAGCCTCTACAACAAAGTAAAAAGAATGTACAACTTGCAGATGGAAATGAATGTCATACAAACCTGGGGTTTGTATAACTTGAGATTAGAGACACAGCATCCATGAAACTATACAACCCAAGGTAAAAGTATCAGGGCAATAGTGGTAGGGCACTTACAAAGGGATAGTTGACCTAAAGTACAAAAGCCAAGGAAAACTACTGTAGTTGAATATGTGAATTAGCCCTCCCACTGACGACAGTCAGGTAGAACACAGAGCAGTAATTTACAGATATCAGTTGGAGGAGACAACATTTTCCTGGTAAATTCTAAGTATTTATCATAGGAAGAGAATGTATCTCATGTGTTTATGCAATTCCTTTCCTTCAGGAGAGAAATAATTACCACAACCTTTGAAAATAAAAACATTTCAGTTGTATGTTTAAACTACCCAAGTATAGAAGGTTAGTTCATATGTAGGTTTCCATTAATGTTAAATTTAATGAATTTAAAATATTTATTAAATATTTTATGGACATGATCATGTTAACCCAAAACATTTTTTTCATAATGAAGAGGAAATGTTTGAAGAATTCTAATTACTCACATAAAGTGTCTGGATTTTTTAGGTGGTATGAAAAGTGTCATGGATGATTTTTAAAGAAGTATTCTCCTTTTGTTTGCCAATTTGTTATCACAGAATTGAAATATGTCAATTGACCAAGTGTCCCTTAACTCAGGATGGAGTTATGTCTTAATAAAACCATCATAAATTGAAAATATTATAAGTTGAAAATGCATTTAACACACCTAACCTATAGAACATTATAACTTAGCCGACATTGAATGTTCTTAGAACACTTACATTAGCTGTTATTGGGCAAAATCATCTAACACAAAGCCTATTTTATAATAAAGTGTGGAATATCTCATGTAGTTTATTAAATACTATACCAAACTGAAAAATATAATGGCTGTATGGCTACTCAAATGATGATTTCTACTGATATTTTATCACCTTCCTACCATTGATTGTAAAGTCAAAAAATCATGTCAAATCATCATAAGTCAGGAACTGTCTTACACTTTGAGAAGCAGGATATACCTTTACTTTATTATTTTAACATATACCTTATGTTAAATAATTTAATTTCTTAAATGATTGAAGTTTGAGATTAGGAGTTTAGTATATTTTGTTCAGCTGCTTGCAATTGACATTTAGCTATAGTAGTTTAAATACACAAAGGATTTCTGATGCAGTGGTTTCCTGACATGGTTATACAACTCAAGAAAGTTAGGGAAAAAGCTTTTGCAATTCTCTTTTGCATTCCCTTTGCGGCTCCATCACAAACAGCATGTGCCAAGCTACATGGGTTAGGGTAAAGATGAGCTGAATTTTGGTCTTACTTAGTCTACACTCCCAAAGAAAACAAAAATAGGATTTTCTAGAATGCAATGGGAAATACATGTCACAGGAGATTGGAACTAATTTTCATTTGCAGCACTATTGGAAGCTAGTAAATTACCATTTCAAGAAAATTGGTGGTGAGTCAAAGAAAAGACTGACGTTTGAGAGGAGAGTAAATGGGCCAGTGTTAACTCTTTATTAGGATAGGGAAGTAGAGCACATTTCATGTAGAAAAAGTATTGTGTGCTAATAAAAGGCTCCCTGAAACTACCAGCCAAGAATTACCTCTGCCCAGGTAGATATAGTGATCACAGAGTGGCACAGGCAAGAGGAAAAATGAAAAGCGTGTTCTCCAAATATAAAGAAACAGTAACATAGACTTGTCTTGTTATGTCTGAAACAAACCTTAATGAAAGGATGGCTGCTCCCTGAGAGAGTTGGCACTCCTTTTCGTGAAATCCTATAATCACTTATCCTCCCACTATTATTTTAAGGACTATAAAACCTATAGATCGAATGTGTTAAACTATGCTCTTTTTTTTGATACCAAGTTACATGAAGGTCAAAAGTCAACTCCATAACTTGATTTTATATCTTATCCATATCTTTTTGTATAAAGATCTGAGAACATATTCCCATTAGAAGAAGTTAAATGTACACCAAGTTCTTCAAGCTTGTTCTTGAGAAGTCTAAGTGCATTTTACAATTTTTCACCTATAAGACAAAGATAAACTGGGATTAAATACTTTGTTATTTGAGCTCTATTTCTTCCAAAATTTCAAGACAATAATGACAGCCACCCACAACTTTGTGCAATGGTACACAGGTTGATGTAGACTATAGTTATGGTATAAGCACATATAAAGAGAAAATATATGCATGTAAACAAGATTGGACTACAGCTACAAAATTATTCTCCCTTTGAAAATCAAACAGTTTGGCAGCTTTACCAATCAACAGTGCTCAACGTTGTCTTGGTGCTCTGTTTGAGTTTTAGAAAGCTGAGTTTTGCAGTAATTGCATATTACATCTACATACTTCAAATGAGTTTATAACGGCTATTATCATCAGAATGAATAGGAAAACAATTAACCATGATTAGCCTTTTTATGTGAAGAGTTACGTCCTTATTTTGGCATTCTCTTTGCAATCATTTTGAAATTAGCTATGAGTTTGAATAATTTTATTTATTTGTTTCTGCATTTCAATAGTCTAGGAACAAATGAGTTCCTTAACCTTAAGTGTTTCTATAAAAAAAAGTAGAAAATGCTAACAATGTTTATTAAAATATAAAACCCATTTGCCTAACTAGTTTTCTAAAAAAGGAGAGCAAGCAACTAAAAAACCTTTCTGATGTTTCTTCTAGTTTACTCTGAAACTGAGCCAACTTGAAACAGCTACTATTAAATTCATTATTGTTCCTTATATTCTCCCCAAATGATTAATTTTCACTATCATGGGTCACTTTCAAAAGTAAATGTTCTCTAGCAAGAAAGTAAATGATATGACTTGGTAAATATACATTGTCAACATGGTTGAAAATTTCAAATATTACTTGTTTTGAAATATTGGAGGCAATATACATACATGTTTTATTTTCCTCATGTAGTAAAAGTGTTCATTTTGTCATACAGATTCCATAGTGATATGGAATAAATGAAAGAAGACTTAAAATAGTGACTATTCATAAATCAAGACCAGATTCCCTTTGCTTGTTTCTGGGATATTAGAGCACTGACTGCTTGGTCTGTGGGGATGTTTTTGAGTTATGCAAGTGATGACCCTTAGGATTTCATGGGCATTGTCTGAACTTTCCAGATAATGATTATGCAGTCAACATATTCAGTTCTTAAGGAGGATTTTCAGGTCCTTTGGGTCTGTGCTTGCTTATATGACTTGGAGAGTTGCCAGTGGCTGTGACTGGAGTAACCCCTTAGCAAAGTAGATTGCAGCTTTGGAGTTCTTTAGAGTTCTTTGGAATGGTTGTAAATTACAGAGGGCTGAGCAATTCTCTGGGGATCTGTTTTTCATTGAAAAGATGGTAACAACTTCTTTTCCCTCTGAGGTAAAGAGAAAAATGAAGCATAGAAGTTGATGTTTAAAAATTAAGTTACAGAAAATCCAATTGAGATTAGAAGTACATGCTGCTAAATGCTCTAAACTACATGTAAATAACATATCTCCATACTTTACATTCATTCGTTTAGTCCCAGCATCATGTTCATGATTTCCCATTTGCGTACTGATTATTATTCTATATTGAAGAATTTCAGAAGCAGATTCCTTAAAATACTTGAAAGAATTTGCAACATAAATATTCAAAGATTAAATGTCATCATCATTATTTTCTGGAAGTGGAAATCTTTGGCATAATGTATTCTTAAGCAACCTTTCTCGCTTTGTTAAATGATTTATTTTTCAGAGCTAGGAAAGATACTCCATTATGATTCAAAGAAAAAAAAATTATCTCAACATTTATAAACAACAAAATATGTAGATTTATGAATAACAATTGGCTTTATTTTTTATTTGATATAAAAATTGAGAACTACACCTTAAGATACATTTGACTTCTAATCTACTTTCAAATTTCTTACAAATAACTTACTTATAAGGAAGGTCTATTTGAATCCTTTCAACAACTGCTGCCCTCTATACTATGAGCCACAATATTTTTTAAAATAATTTTTTTGTATATTTAAGGTCTACACATAGTATAGTAAAAAGGTTACTATAGAATCAAATAGATAATTCCATTGTTTTACATATACAGTTACCCAATTTTTTGCTTTCATGTTGAAAGTATCTAAAATCTACTAATTGAGCATGAATTCCATACATTGTACCATTGTCTTATCAAGAGTCCACATGTTGTTTTAGTTCCCTAGACTTGGTTATTTGACATTATCTGCTGCTTTGAATCTTCTGACCTTGAATCTCTCCATTTCCTCCTGCCCTCATCTATGGGAATTGCTAATTCATTCTCTATCTCTGATTTATTTTTATGCCATGTATAACTGAGAGATGGTGCAATATTTTTCCTTCTGTGTCGGTCTTATTTCACTTACCATCATGTTCTCCAGGCAAATCCATGTGGTGTGGCAAATGGTAAGATTTCATTCTTTTTATAAGACTGAATAATATTGCATTGTATATGTGTGCCACAGTTATGTTTAATTCATTATTCCATGACAGACACTTTGGTTGTTTTTATGAGTATATCTAGGCTATTGTAATTAATGCTGCCATGAGCATGAAAGCACACATATCTTTATGAGGTGGTGATTCCATTTCCTCTGAGTAAATGCCCAGAATAGGGATTGGCACATCATATGATAATTCTAATTTTAATTTCTTTAGAAACCTTTTTATAATTGTCCATAATGTCTATACTAATCTACATTCCCAAAGATATACAAGAGTTTCCTTTTTTCCATACGATTGCCAGCATTTACTTTGGACATTTTGATAGCAGTCATTCTAATGGGTATGAGGAATCTCACAGTGCCTTTGATTTGTGTTTCCCTGATGATTACTGATGCTCAACGCCTGTCATACACTCATTGATCGTTTTTGTCTTTTTTTTTTTTGAGATAAAGTCTCACTTGGTCGCCCTTTGTAGGGTGCTGTGGCATCACAGCAACCTTAAACTCTTGGGCTCAAGTGATTCTCTTGCCTCAGCCTCCCAAGTGGCTGGGACTATAGATACCCACTACATCACCCCACTATTTTTTAGAGACGGGTCTCATTCTGGCTCAGGCTGGTCTCAAACCTGTGAGCTCAGGCAATCCACCCACATCACCTCGCAGGTGCTGGGATTACAGGCATGAGCCACTGCCCCCGGGCTATTTTTTTCCTCTTTGAAGAAATATCTGTTCGAGTCTTTTGCCCATTTTTAAATCACGTTTTTCCACTATTGCGTTTTATGAGCTTTTCATCAATGGTTCCCAAGCCTTTTGAGTGCAGGGACTGGTTTTCTAGAGGACAATTTTTAAACAGATGGGAGTATGGGAGAAATGAGACAGGAAGCTGAGCTCAGGTGGTAATTCTGAAAACCTGAAATTTATTTGTATGATATTTATTTTATCTTCATTTGGCTTAAATATACATTAATATAAGAGCACAATTAAAGTTTCCCTTACCTCTTTGTCATTTTTTCTGTAATACTTGCTTAACTATCTTATAAGAGTGTTGAGGAAATTCACGATTTAATCGTGGCGAATAATCTAGAGTTGCAGAGATGAACAAGGAAGCTTTTAAATAAGGCTGATGCTAATTCTAAATTTTGCAGCATGCGTGTGCTTGCTATGCTCCACAATTCCTATAGTTAATTTATTAGGCATGCCTCTTCCCTTGCTCCAGTGGCAATGAAAGGACTCATCACAACATTTATTATTTTTGCAAGGTTTTAAAATCCACAATACATGATAATGTGGAATTTAAATATAGTGAACTTCTTTTTAGTTAAACCTGATTTCTGTCATCCACAGTGAATTTTTTTTGAAGAAATGCATTTTTTAAAAAGCTATACTTTCCAATTATTTAGCTTGCTCTCTTAGAAAATGGTATAAAATCAAAGGAAATTTCTTTTTCTCTTTCCTGCTATTACTTCTGCAATATTAACAATATGATATTTGCCAACTATGTCCCAAAAGAACTATTAAAATTACAACACAAAGAACTCACACAGAATCCCTAAAGGATTGTCCCTTTATTCACAAATTTCAAAATATTTTCTTCCCTTCATGGGAAGAAATATTTAATGTCTCAATGGACCATCTTCATATTTTGGACCATCTTTCATATTTTCTAACACTAACTACTACTTTGGCCAATTAAAAATTTGGGTTATTCAGCAGTTAAACTGTTTATAAGGTTGATGGTTCAATTGTACTATCGTCTCCTTTTACAATTTGACTTTTTAATTTGAGGCTATCAGAAACTAGAACAGAATGTGAATGTATCAATAATCTAATAAGTTTTCATTATGCCATTAGAAAGAAAAATGTTTAAAAGAAAATGAGAAATAATGTAGTTTAATCAAAAATCGTACATTTTGTCACAAGTTCTGTTAAATAGCTTTTGTGAAGCATTGCTTCAATTCCATTTCCAAAAAGCAATAAAGCAGAAGTTGTTTTTACAAAGCAGATAAAAAATTGGTTCATTGGCACCGGGTATTTTCCAAATGTAGTACAGTTTTTCCGAACTGTTACATATGTAATAATGGCATTGATGTTTAAGTAAGCATTTCATTAAATGGGTTGATTTTACTTCTAAATCTAGACTAGAAACACTAAATAATGAAGTAGGGAGAAAGCATTAGTCTTATAATTCTGTGTTAAAAAGGTCGCTATTCATGAAAATGCAAATCTGTCTGGTGAAGAGACAGGCTAAAGTGTTATACTTCAACTATGTTTTTGTCATAAATGCGAAATTGATTCAAATACTTTTTATAAGACAGAATTAATAGTAATAATGAGTTATACATATAACTTTTAATTATCTATGAGTTTCAAAACTATCATAAATTCAAAATTCCAAGACTTACCTTTAGCATTTATGAGTGTATTTCTAAAGTAAATAACACAGAACATAAAACTTATCATTGTCTTCATTTCAGTTTCTTTCTAGTTCTCTGAAATCAGTATAATCTGCATTTTAAAATAAATTCTATAGAAAAGAATTATTGATTAAAATTCCATTATTTGGGGGGAGGAGCAAGATCGTGACCTAGAGGCAGCTTTCCCCAGAAACTGGTCTCCAGAATGAGAAAAGTTGAACTGAAGTGAAGTCAGAGAAGTCAAAATTGGGGAGTTGAGAACAAGGAGAACAAATCAGGGTGTACATCATTCCTACTGAGGCAAGCTGTGAGACTGAGAAAGAGAAAGAAAGATAACAGAGATCAGGTACAGAGTGATTAGACTGAAGGAGGCTATTGCCAAGAAGATAGGAAACTGCTCCTCCCACCAGGAGACCTTCCATGGGCATTCTGCCATGGAGATGGGAACAAAGGACCTCTTGCCTCACCCCACAGGAGAGAGCAATGTTGTCTGAGTTCTCCTACACCTGGGAATTTCAACCTCTGTGTCCAGAGGTTTTCTGCCTGACACAAAAGTGAACAAATAATCTCTCTTAAGTCCTGATCCCATGGCCTACCCTTCTCTCTATCTGACTGCCTGATGGACTACTGCTTGCAGATGCTAGAGTGTTTGGGGAATTCTCTGAGAGGCCTCTGCATTATGTGGGCTACTTAGGTGAGCAGCGCCAGCCTGCTGCATGAGGAAACAGTGGGACTGAAGTTCTAACTTTGGCATGGGAAGGTGTAGTCTTTCCTGGCTCTCATTCCTTCTAGAAGGAACCTTTCACCAGCCCTTGCCTGGGGTCTATGCCCAGTGACCCTGACAACCCTCAGCTACCCCCTTACAACTTAGAGAGAAACAGGTTTAACCTTGGCCACCAGCACTGGGAAGGTCTAGAAACTAGCCCCCTCCTGAACCATTGCTGATGTCTGCACTTTTATCTAGTCTATAGCCAGGACATGGGGGAAGGGAAGGAACATAGCTTCTCTGAACTTGTTAGAGTGGGTGTTACTTGTGTTGCCTGAGTTGGACTGGAAATCTTGGTCAGAACTCTTTGCAGATTCTTGTTCTTTAGCTACCAGTGGCTGGGGCTGCAGACTCACTGCTTATTTGATTTTGTTTGCCTAGGCGGGGGGAGTTGAAGAAATGAGGGGAGGAATCAGTGCGTTTGTCCACAGACATCTCTCCTCCAGCTCTCCGGGTAGGGGGCAGGGCCACAGCTGTTCCAGTCCTTGTGCAGAAGATTCTCCAGTGAAATATTGAGGCTTTTTTGGTTACACTACAGGCTCCTATGAAGATAGAATCAAGATGTGTTATTCCAGCAAGCTGGCCCTCAGAGACTCTTGGTGCAGTACTGAAAGGGAGCTTCAGGAGGCTATAGGGGAAGGGCCTCAGGTACAAACTCCAGAACATTGGCGAAGGGGTGGTTAGCTCCAATTACTGTGACCCCTAGATCTGGTGTCACACTGCATGTTTTAGTTGCCAGATAGGTCTGTATGGTGCTTCCTAAGGGTTCCCAATTAGATTATCTCTCAATAGCTATTTAGAAACATCCTATCATTTCAACTGAAAAAAGTATAATTAATATATTAAAAATCTGAGAATACTCATGAAGAAGGGCCAAAAAAGAATTCTTAACAAAATGAAAAATTAGAACTGATCAATTTCCCCAAGAGATTACAAGAGAGATAAAGAAGAAAATACCATTCATTTGATAATTTGTTGAAAACTCAGAAATAGAATTCAGAAAATGAATTGCAAAAATGCTAACTGGAATTGAGGAGAAAATGGAAATAGAATTAAAAAATATAGTCCACCAAAAGTTTTCTCAATAAATTAATGACAAAAGTCACCAAGAATATTGGTATAGTGAGCAAAGATAGCCAAGCTTAAAAAGTTGTAAGAGGCATTTAAGGAGCTTTGAAGCACAGTAGAGATCCTTAGTAATAGAGTAGAACATGAAGAAGAAAGAATTTCAGAAATTGAAGACAAGTCTTTTGAACTTTCCTAATCAGTAAAAGAGAAAAAAGAAAACTAAAGACAGAATATTCCCTGAGAGTTAAAAGATTATTCCAAAAGATCAAACATGTGAATTATAGGGATTCCTGAAGAAGAAAAGGATGGCCCTCAAGGCACTGAATTTCAAGACTTCATGGTGGAGAATTTCCCAAGCATTGTGAGAGACACAGAAATTCAGATAGTAGATACGTTCAGAACTCCAGCACAACTCAATCCAAATAAAATATCTTCTAGACACCTTGTAATTAACTTTGCCAAAGTCAATATGAAGTAGAAAATCCTGTGAGCAGCCAGGCATAAGAAAAGTCTACCTACAAAGGAAAAAATATCAGTATGACCACAGGTCAGCTAAAACTTTCCAATCCAGAAGAAGATGGTCATTGGTCTTTATCCTCTTATACAAAGAAATTTTCAGCCCAGTATCTTGTGTTCTGCTAAACTTAGTTTCATTTGTGATGGAGGAATCAAATATTTTACTGACATGCAAATGTTGAGGAAATTTGCCACCAGTTCTACAGAAAGTAATCACATTCATTCTTCATAATAGCCAACATAATGGGCCATCACCAAAGTAAACACACATATAAATTGACGATCAGAGTCTAGCTTCCACAGTAGCACAAGAGATAAAAATAAGCTCTGGACCTCTGAAAATCAAGATGACCAGAACTCCACCTGTAGATTCTCTCAATAAAAGTGAATGGCTTGAATTCCCCTCTGAAGAGGCATAGTCTGGTGACTGCCTACAAAAGCTAAAGCCCAATGTCTATTGTCTCCCAGAGACACACCAACCTTGTAGGATAAAACAAAACTTATGGTGAAGAGATAGAAAGCAACATCCAGGCAAGTGGAAATCAGAAAAATGTAGGGGTTACAACATTATTTCCTGATATAATTAGTTTTAAACCAACAAAAATAAGGAAGGACACTACATATTGGTCAATGGAAGTATGCATTATAAAGAAATTTTAGTAATTAACATTTATGCATCCTAACTGAATGGTCCTCAGTTCATAAACCCTAAATGATCTGAACAATAGTATATCTTCCTACATCCTGACAGTTGGAGATTTTAACCCTAGAACAAATGTCTACAAACATACATAGAACATTTCATCCTAACAAAACTGAACACATTCTTCTCATGAGCCCATGGCTCATCCTCTAAAATTGATCAAATTTGGGGACACAAATCTAACCTCAACAAATTCTAAAGAATATAAATTATTCCTTGTATCTTCTCAGACCATCACAAAATAAAAGCTGAACTCAACAGCAATAGAAATCTACATATCCAAGTAAAGTCATGGAAAATAAATAACCTTATGCTGAATGACAGCTGGGTCAAAGACAAGGTTAAAGTTGAAATTGTTAGGTTTTTGGAAAAAAATGATACTAAAGCCACAGGCTATCAAAACCTGTAGAGTTCTGCAAAGGCAGCCCTAAGAGACAAATTATAGTATTAGATGTCTTCATCAAGAAAACAGAAAGATAGCAAGTCAATGACCTCATGAGCCACCTGAAACAACTGGAAAAGGAAGAGCAATCCAACCCCAAACCCAGCAGAAGAAAAGCAATAACCAAAATTTGAGTAGAATTAAATAAAATTGAAAGCATATGAATCATTTAGAATATCAACAAAATAAAAAGTTGGATCTTTGAAAATATTATTAAAATTGATAAACCTTTGGTCAAACTAACGAGAAATGGAAAATAATGAAGGAATCAAATATTTTTCTGACATGCAAATGTTGAGAAATTGTAATCAGAAAAAGAGGAGAAATAACAACAAATATCACAGAAATACAAAGATCCTCAATAATTACCACAAAAAGCTCTATGCCCAGAAATATGAAAATATAGAGAAAATGGAACAATTCCTGGAAGCACACCACTTTCCTAAACTCAACCAGAAGGAAATAGAAATTTTAAATAAACCTCTATCAAGCTTTGAAATTGCATCAACAATACAAAGTTTTCCAAAAAAGTAAAGCCCTTGACTAGATGGTTTCACACCAAAATTAGACCAAAACTTCAAAGGAACTAGTACCTATATTGCATAACCTACTCCAAAACATAGAGAAGGAAGAAATCTTCCCCTACACATCCTACAAAACAAATCTCACCTTGATTCCAAAACCAAGGAAGGGTCCCCCTAAAAAAGAAAATTATAGGCCAATATTATTAATAAATATCAATGCAAAAAATATTCATTAAGGTCCTAGCAAAGAGAATATAGTGACACATCAAAAAGTTATGCATCATGGTCAAGCAGGTTTTATCCCAGGGAAACAAGGTAGGTTCAACATACTTAAATCTGCAAATGTAATTCACCACATGAAAACCATCAAAAACAAAGACCATATAATTCTTTCTATTGATGCAGAAAAGGCTTTTGACAATATCCAGCATCTTTTTTGATAAGAGTACTTGAGAAAATAGGCTTAGGTAGGACATTTCTGAACCTGATAGAGGCCACCTACCACAAACCCATAGACTATCTCATATTGAATGGAGTACAACTGAAAGCATTTCCACTCATCTCTGAAACTAGATAAGGATGCTCTCTATTGCCACTGCTATTCAACATAGTGCTGGAAGTCCTACCCATTGCAATCAAGCAATAGAAGTAGATCAAGGATATTCAAATAGGGAGAGAACAGGTGAAACTCTTACTCTTTGTGGGTGACATGATCTTATACCTAGAAAACCCCAGGGACTCAACTACAAAACTCTTAGAAGTGATCAAGGAATATAGTAACATTTCAGGATAAAAAAAAATCAATGCCCACAAATCAGTAGCCTTCATATATGCCAATAACAGCCAAGTTGAAAATAAATCAAAAACACAATACCTTTTAAAGTAACCTCAAAGAAGACAAATACCTTGGAATATATATATAACAAAGGATGTGAAAGATCTCCACAAAGACAACCATGAAATCCTAAGAAAAGAAACAGTAGAAAACATTAACAAATGGAATAACATACCATGCCCATGGCTGGTTAAAATGTTCCATACTACCCAAAGCCTTTTATAATCCCCATCAAAGGACCAACATCATACTTAGACGAACTTGAAAAAAATGGTACTTCCTTTCATATGCAACCAGAAAAAAACCTGAACAGCCAATACAAATTTTAGAAATAAAAACAAATCTGGAGACATAACTCTGACCAGACTCAGGTTATACTACAAGTCTATAGTGGTCAAAACAACATGATCCTGGTATAAAAATACAGATATATATCTAGGGAACAGAAAAGAAAACCTGGAGATGAACCCAGCCATATATTACCTTCTGATCTTTGATAAGTCAAACAAAAGCACATATTGGGGAAAAGAATCACTGTTTAACAAATGGTGCTGGAAGAACTGGTTAGCCATATTTAGAAGTCTGAACCTGGAACCACATTTCTCATCATTGACAAAAATTATCTCTCACTCGATAAAAGTTTAAAATTTCAGACATTAAACAAATTCTAGAAGAAAATGCAGGGAAAACACTTGACAAAATTTCCTGGGAAAAAAACTTTATGAGCAAAGTCATTCTGGCAATTGCAGAAACACTACAAATAAATAAATGGGACTTGATCAAGCTAAAAACCATCTGCATAGCTAAGGGTACCACAACTAAAACAAATGCACAGCCTTCAGATGGGAGAAGATTTTTGCATGTTATGAATCTGAGAAAGGACTGATAACTAAAATCTAGAGAGAACTGAAACTTATCAACAAGAAAAGAGCAAACAACCCACTCTATAATTAAGCAAGAGACCTAAACAGAAACTTCTCTGAAGATGGCAGATGGATGGCCAACAAACACATGAAAAAATTCTCATTATTATCTAGTCATTAGAGAAATGCAATTTAAAACCACTCTGAGCTATCACCTAACTCCAGTGAGATTAGCCCACACTACAAAGTCCCATATCTATAGATGTTGGCATGAATGTGGAGAGAAGAGAACACACCTACACTGCTGTTGGGATTGCAAGAAATACGGAGAATTCTTATAGAACTGAAGGTTGACCTTCCTTTTGATCCCATAATCCCACATCTATGCAGAAGAAAAAAAATCATTTTTCCATAGGAACATTTTCTTTTCTTTTCTTTTCTTTTTTTTTTCTTTTTTTTTTTTTTTTTTTGAGACAGATTTTTAAGCTGTTACCCTGGATAGAGTTCCTTGACATAATAGCTCACAGCACCCTCCAACTCTTGGGCTCAAGTGATACTCTTGCCTCAGTTTTGTTTTTTTTTTTTTTTGTAGAGACAGAGTCTCACCTTATCGCCCTGGGTAGAGTGCCGTGGCGTCACACTGCTCACAGCAACCTCCAGCTCTTGGGCTCAAGCGATTCTCTTGCCTCAGCCTCCCGAGTAGCTGGGACTACAGGCACCCGCCACAGCGCCCGGCTATTTTTTTTGTTGTTGTTTGTTTTGCAGTTCAGCGAGGCCGGGCTTGAACCCGTCACCTTCGGTATATGGCGCCGGCACCCTACTCGCTGAGCCACAGGAGCCGCCCTTGCCTCAGTTTTTCTATTTTTAGTAGAGACAAGG